>JANIJI010000014.1:780000-820000 GCA_024500535.1 Leptonema lineaticorne
TATATATTCAATCAATATTTACGTTATGAAAATTCTTTTCTAATAAAATAATTTAAATTTTACAATATGCATATATTTCTATGCGGCAGCGCTTCTCAAATGTTGCAATTCTCGTGATGTGTTTATTTAAAAAAAAAATTAGAGACTGGCGCCAACGCGTCAATTAGATATACATCAATCGATTCCCGCGAAAAATCTGGATTATCTTCAGAGGAAAAACAATCTATAAAACGCGTAAAAGCCAAAACTTTAACAACCCCCCCGCCCCCCCGCTTCTGATCATGCACGAAAATAAAAAATAGACAATAAATGAAAATTTGTATAGAGAACGTTATTTTTTTGTGTTGTATATTCGAATGTCATTATGCAAATCCGTATCGTTTCGTTTCAGAGAAGTGAGGGGGGGGGGCAAAAAGAATAAAAGAAAAATCTTTTTCTATTATATTATATATGTATATATATATATATTACTTTATATATAATATAAATAAATAAAATAACGACGACGTCCAAAGACATACTTCGAGATCGTTCAGATTTATTGTAAGAATTTTTTTTCACACAATCAAAGCTATATAACAACAAATTCAAATTGTGTGTGTGCGTGCGTGTGTGTGTGTGTGTGTGGAAAAATAACTAAATAAATTTTCAATTTTCATTTTTATGTATGTCTAACTACTACGTAACAAATGTTGACATACATTGACAGTAAAATTTCCTTTTTTCAAGTTGTGATATTATTCGTGTTATCGAGTGCATACATTTTAAATATTATTATATTAATATATTATTATTATAATGCGATCAATTTATTCGATAATAATAATAATAATATAAAAAGTGAAAAACATCTGAATCATACATTACTTATTCATATATGATAAATATTTAAAATTATTATCAATCATTGATATTCAAACATTTGCTTATTAATTATTTATATATATTTAGATAATTTATATTTAAATATTTTTAGATTAGTTTTGAACTGTCAAATTTTCAACAAAAATTTTCAACGAAAATTTGCAACATCATCTAATATGAAAAATAATCGTAAAAAAATACAAATTTAAACATTAATAAATATAATAATAATAATATTTTTTTTTTCGAAATTACACAATTACGCAAAAAACGTCACAATACCGATAAATATATTTTTTGCGCTATAATTACGGCTAATTGTCATAATAAAAATCGTCACATACACACAAACTATTTTTTAAATCATACTATATAGTTATTATTAAGATTTTATACGATTAATAAATAAATAAAAAAAAGATATACTCACATTTTTTAATAAAAAAAAAATCCACGAGTAACGACGTCTGTGATCGATGTTACGACGCCAACATTTAAAAACGTATAATTTATTATATATTATAATATATATATAATAAAAACATAAAAATCACAGAACTAAAATAAAAATTATATAAACAATATATATATATATATATATTTTTTTTTATTTATTAAGAAACGAAATAAAAATTGATATATATATATATATATATATATATATATATATATATATATATGACACCAACAAACAGCACAATTATATATATATTTATTCAGTACGTTTGCGTAATGACAACACTATTTTTTTTTAATATATATTATTATAAATAATAATTTAAATATATATATATTTGTACATATATATTTAAAAATTGCGTATATACAACAAATAGTACGAATAAAAACTTCGTCAATAAATTGTGCAAGCAAACAACAAACGTGTATCGTGTATTAGTTCGCGATGTATATATAAAAAAAAAACACACACACGCGAAGGGATCGCGACGTGCACCCTACACGAAGATACGCACTCAACTAAAGCGACGTTTTCTGTCAGACTCTGTGCGCCCCCTCCCCCGCTCGCCCGCCCGTCCCCCACCTTTTTCTCTCTTTCTTTCTCGTGGAGCGTCTGTGCGTCTCTCTCTCTCTCTCTCTCTCTCTCTCACTCTCTCAACCGATATACGTGTGTGCGTGCGTCTCTTTCGCACTCGTTGTTTATTACGCGTGTTTTGTCTCTTTCTGTTTTCGGATTCTTTAGTGAGAGAGAGCGTATCTTCGTCAATTCGTAGTTCGTGTATCTTTTTTTTTTTGTATCTTTTATTTTGTTTCGAGTTCGATAATAATAATGATAATAATAATAATAATGTTAATATATATAAAAAAAATAGTAAAACTGATAATGTTATTGCTTAATGTTTGTTCGTTCGTATTATTTATTATTATTGTTTGGATTAAAAATGACTTGCGAATATTACCATATATGGTATATGTTACTGTTAAAGCGATTTTTATAATACGCCAAAATCTCGATTTTCGTCGTTAATCGGGAACGAACGAAGATATATTTAAAAAGTTCAAAAATTAAATCTAGCGAATAAATAAATTATTAATTTTGGCGCACAGATTTATTTTACACGATTTTTTTTTAATTTAACACAAAAGTATTACACTTTATTTATTTAAATATTTAAAAAAATATATATATTTATGTGTAAAAATATCCGTAGACCAATTTACTAAATTAGTAATGTCACATAACTATCATAATTACGTGCACATAATATTTTTATGATTATTATTTGATGTCATAATTACGATTACTTTATCTGGTATCTAAGGTCATTTAAATATATTTTTTTTCAATTGTGAATCGAATTTATTGTTTAATTTTAAATTTTATTTATTTGTGTTTAAAGGTAACATTCTTAGTACGATATTTTATTATTTTCGTTAACTTTTTACTGCAGTGGCATCGTCAAATTTCATACATTAGATCGAACGATGTGTGTCTATGAAATATCATATATTGTCGCAGATACGAACAATTTTAAAATTTCCGACAAAATATTAGATAAATCACGAATCGGAAATAATCCGAAGAAAATCCTAATAGAGTACGACCGAAACAAATAATAGAGAAAATTCTCTAGTATTTTTTTTCTAGTGTCTGTGATAATTTTATTATTATTGACACATAAACAACTATTATCAGTATAACAGCAAAAAAAAAATGTATTAAAAATATTATATAAATATATAAATATATGAGAAAATTGGTAATTCACGATTTATGACAAAGTGGACACGTTTACTTTTATTGCACTGAAAAATTGCTTCAATTATCCGCCGCCGGGAAAAATGCAAATAAATGGCCCCCCATTGCAAAAAAAAAAAAATTTTTTTTTCGGTTACGCAATAAAATAAATAGACGAAAAAAAATCATACTTACGATCCGTGTAATAATAAAAATATAACGTGTCGTCATTTTTTTTACTGCTCTCTAGGGGAGTGTTTATATATATATATATATATATATATATATATATATATATATATATATATATATATATATATATATATATATATATATATATATATATATCACAATATTAAATCGATATGTGCGAGTTATGTTTTGTGGTAACGCACTTGTATTGTTGATAGCGAATTGTTAAAAAAAATATATATATATAATATATATATATATATATATATATATATATATATATATATATATATATATATATATATATATATATATATATATATACTTTTTTCCATTTGACTTGTTCTAAGATACTTTTGCAAGAATGTTTTCAGATGTTTTTCGGTTTCATCGTCTAGTATCTATATTTCAACACCATATATAACAACTACAATTGAACTAATATATATAACACTGTGATTAAAAAGTAATGTGAATTTGTTTATAAAATATAAATTCTTTATTCATTCTTCCAAATCTATTTCATTCCCTTCAAAGTAATCCCCGTCCTATAAAACGCACTTTTGCCAGCACTTTTTGCAGTCTTCGATTCGGTTTTTATCTCCTCAATCGTGTCAATCGCACGGAGCCAAATCGAGCGAATACGGTGGTTGCGGAACGATATAAGTCGAATTTTTGACAAAAAAGTCACGAAAAACCAATACAGTATGACATGATGCATTATCATGATGAAAAAACCAAGATTTATAAAAACACGTGTAACTCGAAGATAATTAAACCTTTTGACAAACAGACGCTTGGCAAATATTATAAACATTCCTACTAACCTAGAAAAAAAAAATACAATTTATCTGCCTTCCTAATGTCTGGGAGTTTTAAATGACAATATCACTTTACTTTTTGATCACAGTAATATAATTTACAACTAATATATAATGTATATCGAAAATGCTTATTATATATAGGATCTGTAGTAACTCTAGTACCTGTAGCAGTTTCATAAATATTGTATTGTTTGAGTCCCATCGTGTTGTGAAAAGTTTTCAACACGGACCTCGTTAAGGGACTTATTACACGTTTCACGTGTATACAAGGGCTTCTACATAAGGGTCGAAACATACGACGCTGCATATCATAATACGACGTCGTATGTCTCGCTCATTAGAACGTTTTTTTTGTCGACATTTTTTTTTATCACCCGAATGATATAATTCGGCGATTTTCAGAATATCTTCGTGTAACTTTTTGTCGTATTATTTGTTTTCATATTTTATAATTATTTATTAATTTGATTTTAATTCTGAAAAAAAAAAAGATTAAGAAATATTATTATTTAAAATCATATTGTAGCAAAAATTGTTCTAGATAAATTGTTCCATAATATTTTCATTTAGATTCAGAATCGATCCTGTAATCGACGTTTTTGACTGATTTTATTTCGATTTTTTAAATCTAATATTTATTCTGTATTCTTCTCTATTTTTCATATTAAACTATCTATTAGTAAATATAATGTAATGCTTGAATATTTTTAATTATGTCCGGATTAAAATAAAAACATATTTAACTGAACTGAAATCTTTGTTCATCACCGATTTTCCAGCAAAATCGTGTTTTTTTTTCAGTTTTATTTTATGTTTAACCTGAATAGTTGTAATCGAAGTAACTTAATCTATGAACTTCGACATGATATCGTCAAACTTGTTCTCTTCCTTAACCTCGGTTCCAATTCGAAAATTTTATCATATTTTTTATCCAATTCTTTTCCAATTTAACTAATTTAATTTATTTAATAAAAATATATAAATCTTTTATTAATATATAATACATTGTAGACATTCATTGTTTAAAAAATATATATATATATATATATATATATATATATACATTTACAATATTATTATTTTCTATTTTCTTTTGGCGATTTGGGCGTACGAAAATTCGCATAAAAAAATATCCAAACCGACAATATGTCATGTCAATAATTCAAAAAGTTGTATTCGTACGCGTGAACTTTTTTAAATTATAACTTTTCCGCCGGAAAAAAAAAATGTAACTTTTTTTCGCAAGTTCACTTTTTTCGATACCGCGCGTCATGTTTCGAATCTTTTCCTTTCCGCCCTTTCTTAACGAAAATCGAGTGAGCCCTTATAAATGCTGAAAAAGTGTTTTTGCATTAGCGAATATATTCGCCGCCCTTCAAATATTTATATATATATATATATATATAACACTGTGATCAAAAAGAAAGTGAATTTGTTTATAAAATATAAATTCTTTATTTATTCTTCCAAATCAATTTCATCCATTTCAAAGTAATCCCCTTCCGATAAAACATACTTTTGCCAACGCTTTTTCCAGATCTCAAAACAATCGGAATAGTCTTTTTCCGATAGAGCCTTCAAGATTTTCTATTCGGTTTTTATCTTCTCAATTGTATCAAAACGACGTCCCCGTAATGCTCCTTTGAGTTTGATGAATAGCCAAAAGTCGCACGGAATCAAATCAGGTGAATACGGTGGTTGCAGTACGATATGAGTCCAGTTTTTGGTAAAAAATCGCGAAGAATGAATGCAGTATGACATGGTGCATTATGGTGACGAAAGAATCAAGAGTTGTAAAAACACGTGTAATTCGGAGGTAATTAAATATTTTGACAAACAGACTCTTGGCAAATGTTATAGACAATCTTACCAACATAGGAAAAAAAATTACAATTTACTTGCCTTCCTAATGCCCGGGAATTTTAAATGGCAATTTCACCTTACTTTTTGATTACAGTAGTATATTCGGTATTCATGAAATAAAATCGCGATTATCTTTTTTATGCGGTTGTTTCACGTTGCCATCCATATAACATTAACGATACTTTTTGTTAATAATATATGTAAACAAACAATTTTGAATGCGAATGATGTGCAGTAACTCAAACAGAGGGCGCTGTTCGAAACACTCCTGCAGACTACCGCCTATAAAGCATCGCAGTGTAAAAGATAAAGAGTGTATAGAATTTAAACCGTATTCGATGTTACGGGGCCTGACCTTGTTAAAAACGACGGTCGAATGCGACGCGTCGCAACTTCACGGTTCGCACGGCGAAATATGCAGATTGAATTAGCGAATTAGTCAACCGTTTATTTGGACACGAAATCAAACTGGGAAGACGGAAAGGCTCTTTCCGAAACGACTAATCGAATTACTGCATCCGGAAGGGGAAAGCGGAAGTTTAAGAGGGGGAGGAGGGGAGGTGAAAATGCGCCTCTGTTCGTATAAACTTTGTAGAATTTTGTTTTTGTTTCGAATGGTAAATGCTGCTCTCGGCTTCCTATTCTGTTCAGTGTACTCTTTTTTAAGTTAAAATAGTATATATTTATATAATATTTATTGTGTTTGATTTTTAGATATGTTTATATCAATGTATACTTTTGTTTATTATAAAGTGACGCGTATGGTTGAATTGTGTAATAAAGTTGTTGGCTAAAAGATGGCGCTGTATCTCATCACACATTGAATTTTAAAAAAATATATTGAAAAAAAGTATACTGAAATGGATCATAAGCTTACTTTAAACTGTCAATTTTATTAAAAAAAAATAATCCGACGGGGTGCTGACGACCCCGTTTTAGATTTAACAAACGAAATGATAATTTCGTTCTCAAACATATTCAAAGACGTTTCAGCGAAATGTTAATTAAATCGAGTCGAGTAATTTCAACTGGAGATTAAATGTTCCGGGTTTGATGAACGCGATTATATATATATATATATATATATATATATATATATATATATATATATATATATATATATATATATATATATATATATATATATATATATATATATATTAAATCTCAACAGTTTCATGCCCGCTCATTCTATATATCGAAAAATAGTGTCGATATTTCTCAAATGTCTATTGGGATCCAATTTTTTTTCCTACAAATTGTTGACGTTTCCGTTCGTATATAGTGTAATATTTTTGTTATAAAATAGCAAAAAAAAAGAAAAAGAAAATCATAATATTATATAGAAAAGTGGCAATTTTGCGAAGTATACATAAATTCGCAAAAGAACTTTTTTAGGGAAAAACTTGGTAAACTTATCATTTCTAAATTGCCAGGTCCGTAATATTTACACTGTTGATCTATCAAATATATACAAAAAATAATAATAATAAATAAATAAACCGTTAAAAATTATATTGAAAATATAATAAATAAATCAGATATGTTCAAATTGCGACTTGTACGTCAAATTTTCTATACGTAGCTGAAAATTTTATTTAATTATATTTACATTCTATATTCGAATATTGAATCAGGACATTCTTGATCTTTTTTCTAAAGATCTATTGGATTTTTCACATTGATATATATAAACTTTATATATATTATCGGCACTTTATTAAAATATTATTAATTTCGTAAACGTGGGGTCCGTTGATATACGACCGCGAATTTTATGCAAATATTTTTCATTAGGAGCGTTATCAAATAGCGAGCGTTTGTAAAATAAATTACCATTAATTATTTTTGTGTCCACTTGGCTTATATTGCTTTTACGTTGCCATATAAGCGTGCATTTGGCAATTTTATTTTATTTTTTTAGAAAAACGAGATAAATTTTTAACTAAAATTATGAGGAGCTTTCGAGAATTTATTCATTTAATGCTTCTTTATATAATTTACATGTATTTGATAATTTTTATTTCTTTTTTTTTTTTGGTGAAATATTTTTTTTATTATGTATTAAATTTAATTTTATAATATATAGTATAGATATATATAATTTTATCTGAAATAATCATTACACATAGAACATGAGACAATGTTTAAAATTAAAAATATATTTTCATCATTGAAATGAAAATAAATCATTTGTACGTTTTTTATCTAAAAAAAATATTTATCTTTGGTTTTATATTCTGAATCAAATGTTAACGATAAAATAACAATATATATTACTCGTAGATTATTACTTTGTGTTTCAAATAAAATGATAGATCACAAAATTTAGCTATTTATCGAAAAAATATCGAACTAACTAATTAGATTTAATTATTTTTTAAGTTTAAATAATTCCAATAAGCAGATATATCTGTATTTATTTTGTATTTCAATAGTCACTTGTCTGCCCCACAAGTTTCTGGAACCATCTGTTCTTAAAACGCACGCATCGCAGCGAGTAGTACAAGCTGGGGTGGTTTGATAATAATAAAAAAAAGGTGAAAATTCACCCCATCTTTGCAGATTTTCATCCCTTAGAGGTGCCGGATTTTCAAAACACTCTTCAATCAGCGAAACCCTTGCGTATTTCAATGGGACGAAGAGGTATCATCATATCTGGTCGTGTTTGCTTTGCCTCATCCGTGCGTAAACCTCTTTCGTTACGAGTCAATTTTTCCGAAGGCAAAGCCTACCTCACACCTGCACTTCAAATTCACCCCGATATATATATATATATATATATATATATATATATATTTGCCGCCTCTTATTTGCGTTTCGGCTCTCGCAGATGTCATTTGACGATTCTTCCGTGGCTTTTGCCCACTTCTCTAAGGGTGAAAACGCGGGGTGAGTGTAAGGGTGGAGGAAAAAAAAAGCGGCCTCGTCATTTTCGCCGATGCGAGCAAATGGGAAAATCATATGTTTGTATTTCCCGAAAGAAAACAAACATCGCGTATGTCAGTTGAAATTTGCGTTTTTCCGCGATACTTTTACACCTATTTATATAAAGTGTGTTTTTTTTTATTTTTATAAATGTATAAAACTTAATGTTGACAACACTTTTTGATATGTACACCATTTTGACAGTCATTACTTGTTTTGTATCTAGTTTGATATGCCATTACATCATGTATCGACTAACACTAAAATAGTAAACTATGATTTAGTTGACATAATCGTCTATCAGAACAATTAATTCGAATAACCATGAATTGATTGTGTACTAATTTTACTAACGTGTTTGACATACAATGCGAACTGAAAAAGTTATTGCTTTTATGAAGCGTATTATTGAGCAAGACCCAAATGATGGAACTGTGTCCATCCACTTCATGAAAGATTTGAGGTTTGAGGGCTTATAAAATTCAATTCATCCAAGAATTGAAACCACACAACCATAGTTTTTGTCGTACATTTGGTGAATAGGTTCAAAACAAAGTTGATGGTAAGAACGGACCTGCAAATTGGTCTTCAAGATCTTGCCATTTAACACCACTGGATTATTATTTTTTTTTGGGACTATGTAAAGTCTCTGGGTTTTGCTGATAATCAGTATTTGCCACATTATCATTGGATATATGGTCTTTAAAAGTGATTAAAAATTAAATTTCCTATTTAGGCTTTCTTCGAGCTAGCCAAAGTAGAAATCGTATATATATAATATACCAGAAATCGTATTCTATTATTAGAATTATTTATATTTTATTTTAATTTAAAGTTTTATATATATACTAATAAAAAATATCATATACGATAAATATATCTTTCTCATTTTATCATTAAAAAAAAACGACAATTTTTTATCAAATATACGAGTATATTATGTATTCTAGTGTGCGATATGAAATTTTTTTGAACTCTCAAAATTTTCGAAATTCTTTTATGGTGAAAGATTTTTTATATATATATAAATATATATATATATATATATATATATGCATTTTCGACTGCAACGTAGAATTTCTGATTTCTAGACGAAGTTTTATTAGCGGTTTTCGTCGAGTCGCACATTTCACGTATCTTATCTAACAGTTGAAAAATATCGTCAGGACGTGACAATTCCGAGGTGAAAATCCCGAAAGCTAAGGCTGGCGTTAGATCGCTTGTTTGGTTTTATACGAGCAACTATTTCGCGTAAAAATTGGAGCAGCGACATTTAAAAATCCACGAAAAAAATACTAGTTTTTTTTTTCAACAAATTATCGAAGCTGAGCGACGTCGAATATATACACGAAATATGTATCTTAAAATTTAGAATTTTTTTAACAATAATAATAATAATAATAATAAATCAGAGCATAATATAAATTGATTAATAATTAGTATGACTTAGAAATATATATATATAAATATTTATAGCGAATTATTTAGCTGAAATGTCGCGTGTCGTCGAACCAAAAAGGTCAATAGATTTATCAAGATTTTCGTGTTTCTTAGTGGGAAAAAAATAATAAAAACGAAAGAATAAAACGACGCGAAAGAAGCCTTTTCAGTATCGAATCGCTTTCGACATCTGCTGAAAAAGAATACAGCTGAAACGACAGCGCCGCGCATTTTGCCGTAATACTATGACGATGAAGTTTATCGATTTTTATTTCTATATAAATATATTTAAAAAAATAGTAATATTATATTATATAATTATTATTAAAATAGATCTACTAACTTCAATTATGATATGCTCTATCTACTGTGATTAAAAAGTAAGATGAAATTGTTATTCAAAACTCCCAGACATAAAGAAGGAATTCCGCGACCACCGTATTCGCCCGATTTAGCTCCGTGCGACTTCTGGCTATTCAACTAACTCAAATGCGGGGATACCGTTTTGACACGTTTGAGGAGATAAAAACAGAATCGAACGTTTTGAAAGCTATTCCGACTGTTTTGAGGACTGGAAAAAGCGTTGATTATTATGAAGGGGATGAAATTGATTTGAAAAAATAAATAAAAAATTTACTTTTTATAAATAAATTCATCTTACTTTTTGATCACAGTGTTATATAAATATAGTAGAAATTCTATATATATTTTTTCATATATATTATATATACTTTGAATAGTATATTATTATATAATATTTATAATATAATAATATGATTTTATTTGTTGTAGGATCCGTTTTTTTTTTTTGGTTTGAAAGGGTCTGTATATACCTGATTTTTTTTTGTGTTTGGTATTTTAGTATGAAATCATCGCAGAGAATGCACTTTATGAATCTTTTGATCTCGAAAGCGATCACTGGAATGATTCGGTTTTCGCTCGAATGGATAATTTTCTCCACCGGATAATTGTATATCCGTTGCATCGTTGAATTGTTGAAATTCTCAAAAATCAATCCATATAAACGATAATAATAAAATATATTTCAATCGGAACGATATAAAATATGGCATGAAACATATTTTAACGTATGATATAACTTTGAAAGCTTTTCGTATATATATAATATAATTTTCAATCTTTATTTTATTATATATTAAATATGATATAAAATTCTGTAATATTAGAATATACGCACTTTTCGTTAATAATTCTGATTTAACAGAAATCATTTTTATAATGTGTTATTATCATGATTTTTTAAACCTTTAAAACTATCAATATATCTGGAAAAAAAAAGTACATTTAAGATACTTACTTGTATTATATAAATTACAATGAGAAAATATATATACTTAACTACTCTGTAAAACATGAATCTATATTAGAAAATATATTGATTGTCAATAACGAGCTTTTATAAAGACAAATTTCACATTAACTATCATAAATGTGATAATTAAATTTGAAACTATTTATGAAAAGCTCCATATTCTCCATATATCGCACCATCGGATTATTACATTTATTGTTTGAAATAGAATTTTCTTTTTATATATAAAAGGCAGAATTTTTTTCTTTATAAAAAGTAGAAAATAATTTAAATTAATATAGTGAACTGCATTTTTTAACGATAGAATTTTTTCTCAGATTTAATATTTAATTCTAATTCAATCGAGTTATATGCATTTTTTTAAAGTAAATTTGATATGATTAAAATGTAAAAAAAAATAATAATAGTAAATCCGTCGAATAATTGCGATAGATGAGTACGCGGCATGATTACAATTAACATTTGGTAATCATCGGGTAATATGATTACTAGTAAATTAAGTTTGATATCGCATTGCATAATAATGATCGTTTGCTAATGTCGAAATGCAAATTTGCATGCGCACACATTTCCCGTTCTGACGATTAATTTGAATGTAAAATTACGTTTTGCTTTACGTTTATGCGATTTAACTGTGTATATACATACACGTTGTTTAAAAAGTTTTGGCGTTTTTAGATCGGAATGTTTAAACGATAATGAAATACTAATGCGATCGAAAAGTAAGGATAATGCATTGGTTCTTCGCAACATTTTTGACAAAAACTCGGCTCACATCGTTTCGCAACCATCGTATTCGCCCGATTTGGCTCCATACGACTTTTGGCTATTCAGCAAACTCAAAAGGCAATACCGGAAAAAGACATGAATAATATCATGTATTGCATATTTATTGAATATGGTTTGATATATATCAGGGGTGGCCAAACTTCTTGATAGTCCAAACCATTTTATAAAATTTGAAATTTTTCGTGAGCTGCAATTAATTACGTATTAATTTTTTTTTATACAGAAATTATATTTATTGAAAACATAAAAATAAAAGTACAAAATATGTGTATTGAAATTAAATATTAAATATTAAACACATTTATTTTACTTCTATTGATAATTCTTTAAAATTAAAAATTAAAAGGGAATTTGAGTATATTTATTGAGAGCCACAAATAATTCTTTAAAGAGCCGCATATGGCTCACGAGTTTGGCCATCCATGATATATACGATTCTGACGAAAATACGAATTTTCATGATATTAAAGATTATCCATTGACAAGGATATTTGGATTTTTTTTTCGTATCTAAAAATTCGAATGTAAACTGCGATTCAATTATATGAGAAAAATCAACCGCACAATGGATCAGTTAAAATGGAAAATCCGAGAGAATTTCCCGAACGATACGCATATTTTCATCGCCTTTTCGCCGAAAAGTGTCATAATAATAATAATAATAATAATACATTCGACTATGACGACGACGATGATGATAATGATAATAATAGTGGTGATAAAAAGGGGGAGATTATTATACGTAATGCGTGTGTATAAATTCGATCAAAAGTGTGAAAATCCCTCCTTTAACGCGGAAATGCGTGCGCCGTGGCAATTTTCCGCTTTTGTGGGAAAACTAGAAGAGATGCTACGATGCGTTCTATGATGGTAATAATAAAAGCATATCGTTTCGTAGACTCTCAAACTTTCGACTCTTCAATACGTTTTATTATTATTATATATATATATATATATATATATATTTGTGTGTGTGTGTGTTTGTGTGTATTATATTACGACGTGTGCGAGTCGAAAACGCAATTTTCCCCGCGAATTTTCCGCAGTGCTCGCGGACAAATGCGGAAAATCTACAACTTGCATGAATAGTTCAGAAAAAAATATACCACTTTATAAAGATTTTTTCCGTCCACTAAAAAAATTCGTATAAATAGAAAAAAAGTCATGAAAAAAATATTCATATATTTTTATTCAAAAATTATTGTGATCAAAAAGTAAAGTGAAATTGTCATTTAAAATTCCCAGACATTAAGAAGACAGGTAAATTGTAATTTTTTTCCTATATTGGTAGAACTGTCTATAATATTTGCCAAGCGTCTGTTTGTCAAAAGGTTTAATTATCTCGATAAAGGTATCCTTCATCACGATAATGCACCATGCCATACTGCATTGGTTCTTTGCGACTTTTTTGCAAAAACTCGACTCGTATAGTTCCGCAACCACAGCATTCGCCTGATTTGGCTCCGTGCGACTTCTGGCTATTCAGAAAACACAAAAAGCCAATGCGGCGACGCCGTTTTGACACAATTGAAGAGATAAAAAAATGAATCGAAGAAGGTCTTGATGGCTATACCAGAAAAAGACTATTCCGACTGTTTCGAGGTCTGGAAAAAGTGTTTGCAAAAGTGCGTTTTATCGGACGGGGATTACTTTGCAGGGGATGAAATTGATTTGGAAGAATAAATAAATAATTTATATTTTACAAACAACTTCACTTTACTTTTTAAAAGATATATTATTTACAAACAAAATAAATTTCTAAATATAGACGAGAATTATGTGAAATATGTATTATTAATTAATTGACTATGAAATAATAGTTTACCGTGTTACATATGAATTATTAATTAAACGTTTTAGTGCGGCATGTCGCGGGTTTAATTCGCTTTTCAACTACAAAGACATTTAATTTAATTGTGTAGGTTGTATTTTTTTTTTATCAATTTAACAATTTATTTTATTTTAAATTTCTCGTTAAAAATGTTTATAAATTGATTGAATGCGACCGTTTCACTACAGTGTTACTGAAAATGACGGGTTATTAATTGAAATAATGATTTCGTACGGATTTTGTGTTCAATTAATTATTGCGGTATTCCTTTTTAATGAAAACTGTAATTTGTTAATTAATTAATATATCGGTTTTGTGTGAACGATATCGATTTAATCGCTTAATTTAAAATACGTTTTAATTTGTACCATTGTTATATATATATATATATATATATATATATATATATATATATATTTATATATATATACATACACAAATAACTGCCTGAGGTAATTAAATGATAACGATAATTATTAAAAATATTTAAATGGACCGCGAACGGTCTTCGAATCTAAACTTCATAATTTTTATATTATAAACATACGTATATATTTTTTAAAAAAATTTAATTGTAAATTCGCGTCGATATTTAAGTCACTTTTAGGTTGAATTCGTGATACGTCGGTCACATTTTTTGTTTTGTAAAAGTCATAAATGTGCACCTGCTCCCTTTGAGCACTTATATTGTGATCATTTTTTATTCATATATATATATATATATATATATATATATATATATATATATATATATATATATAAGGGCAGGTGCTTCATGCACGAAATTTGGGTTATTAAAATCTCAACGGGGAACATGTAAAATTTGGACCCATGTTGATACCAAAAAAATAAAATAAACTAACTAAAAAACATTTTGGTTAATTCGAATATCAATATTTTTCTACATCGAATAAATTGTCAATATAAATTTTTAATTTAATATATAATAAAAAAAATCATTTTTTAATTTAAATTAAATTTTAGAACCCCATGTATATATGGTTCATATATATATATATATATATATATATATATATATATATATATATATATATATATATATAAATTGGAAAAGATAGCTGCATCACAGCCTTCGGCATTTCGTATATTTGCCGGCTATTTTATATATTTATATGCGGTTTTTTTCTCTTTATACGGTGAATATATATAAACACGGCGGTTCTCAATCTTTGTTTCGGGCCGGTAACGCCCCCGACGAAGGTTCTATTGACCGAGGGTTTTCACCACACCCCCCTATTGAAAATCGCTTTGCGCTCAAAATAAAATGCGGGGTTGATTTATGCGTTTCTTGCGGTTTTAAAGTGGAAACCTCTCGACCAGAAAATACACACAAAAGACTCGATTTTTTTAATATATATATATATATATATATATATATATATATATATATATATATATATATATATATATATATACATACATATTATATACAATGTTTCTTTTTAATCTGGAATAAGTAAATAATAAACAGATTTTATTATATCAATAATATTTTAATTTCATTTTAAACTTTAACAATGTTCGAAAATATACTTTGATATTTAAACTATGAAAAAATGATAAAAAGTTGAATTTAGCAATACATAATTATTACATAATATTAATAATGATAGCACAAAATTATTTTAATATTTTTTAATATCGTGTATATTATATAGCAGTGGTAGTCAATGTGCGGTCCGCGTGCCGCGTGCGGCTCTTTGAAGTATTATTTGTGGCTCTCGATAAATGTACCCCGGGTTCCATGTTTATTTTTAATTTTATTAGAATTATCAAAAAAAAAAGTAAAATAAACGTTTTATTTTTAATATTTAAATTCAATACACATATTTTTTCAATAAATATAATTTCTGTAAAAAATATTTTTTAATACGTATTTAATTGCGAATCGAAAATCGATATACTTGACAATCCCTGTTATATAGTAATACTTCATGCAAAAAATATATTACTTAGAATAAAAATATCTCTATTTTATATATATATATATATATATATATATATATATATATATATATATATATATATATATATATATATATATATATATAATATCTATGACGTTTCTCAATCTTTATTTAATAATTATTTCAATTTGATTTAAACAAAATAATGTGTAAAGAATAAAATTTTATTGGAAATGAAAAAAAATATTTTTAACAGGAAATAAATAATATTTATTCTTATTATAAAAAAAATATTTTAAAGAAAATTTTCAATCGTACACCAAAAATATTTTGGTCATATTTAGCAGAATATCGGAACAAAATTGGCACAGGGTGCACAGAAAATACGTAAAATCTCATCTCTATATAATAATAGAGATGTCTTTTTTTTCTTTCTTTTCGGTCGTCTTTTGAATGACGAGCCGATGAATCGACAACTTTGTTCGACTTTTCTTCTAGATTTATTTCTGTTTCAAAATGGAAGGTTTATAAAAAAAAACAAAATAAATAAATAAATAAAATACGAGTCGGTCGATTTTACCTGTACGATAATAAAATTACGCACAAACTCACGCACGTGAGCCCTTTTGTTTCGCTATTATTTATCACGGTTTCTAGGAAATGGCTAAAATAAGATTTACGACTTCTTAGAGAACGAGAAACGTTCAAAGCTGATAAAACAATATCCTTATATTATATATAAGCAACGTTTGAGACTTTTTGAATTAGACAAAGGGAATGATTACCGCTTCGCATTTTCGATCGATTTTAGTGTATGTATACATTTTTTTACACGTTTTTTCAATGTTTGTTCGTTTGTTTGGCCGAGCGGAATCTTGCGATTGATTTTTCGCCCACTTTTCAATATCCGATTGAGTTGAAATTTTGCATACGTGTTCATTAATGATGACAATACATGAATCAATTATCAAATGTATCAATTTATTAATAAATTATTTACAATTAATTAATTAATTAATATTTTTAATAGCGACCTTTATGTATTTTTTTTTCAAATATTAAAATATCGATATCAAATATGAATAATTTGATCGCATATGCTCGATGCACTTGTATCCTTTGACCGTGCATCGTATTAATGAGTGTAAAAGGCAACGTTTTATGCTAAAATGAAGTTCCACTGCGGGAACTCGGTCGCGTGTCACGAGGCGCTGGAAACTTTTAACGAGCCAAGAATTTGATTGTAAAATTTTTAAATTGCACTCGTTGTCACGAGCTATATATATATATATATATATATATATATAAAACTTATCACGAACGATATGTACGATCTACTGAATGCAGGGGTTTGAAGAAAAAAAAGTTACTCGAGGGTTCGAGGGTGGTTTCTTTAAGACATCGTAATAAATCGTATCTTTCGTACTGTTGACGATGAGAATGCTTTGCTCCATTGAAATGAGGAGTTTAGTTACTTTTTTTTAACCACTTCACTGTCCGTTGAAAGAGCTTTCGAAACTTGGTCTAGATTTTCATTCGTATTTATTATGCTTTAAAACGAAAGCTTTTCATGCGTACGAACAATTCTCGACAGTCTTCGAAATCATTCAATAAATCGATTATTTTCTAAGTGTTAAAAATTTTAAGAATGTAGTTTAAATTTTGGAACCGCCGATCGTGCATTGACCACCCCTGTTCTTGCATTAAAAGAGTATATCGAAAGACGATGTTTGAAATGCAAAATATACACAGTAATTACAAACAAAAGGCAATGAGACTCGCTTAATTAGTCCTCTTGGTTTTAATCAGCGACTCATTAAAAAAGTGAAAAGCGGAAAAAAAAGTACGAAGGCTCTTCTTCAATCAGCCCTTTGTGCCGAATGAATTTTTCATAAGTGGATAACGAGAGGACCAATTAAGAGAAGTCTAAAGTTTCTTCTATTTTTTTTCCTGTTTATATGTAAATTTTAAAGTTGAAGACGTAACGCTATAAAAATATTTTATATAATATAATATATAGCAGTGTGATCAAAAAGTAAGGAGAATTTGTTTAAAAAATGTAAATTCTTTTTTTATTCTTTCAAATTAATTTCATCCCCTACAAATTAATATCTGTCCGATAAAACGCACTTTTGAAATAGTCGGAATAGTCTTTTTCCCGTATTACCTTCAAGACCTTCTTCAATTCGGTTATTGTCTCTTCAATTGTATCAAAACGGCTCTTCCGCATTGGCCTTTTGAGTTTGCTGAATAGTCAAAAGTTGCACGGAGCCAAATCGGGCGAATACGGTGGTTGCTGAACGATACGAATCGGACGAATACGGTGGTTGCTGAATGACATGGTGCATTATTATTATGAAGAAATCAAGAGTTTTAAAAACACGTTTAACTCGGAGATATTAAACCTTTTGACAAACAGACGCTTGGCAAACGTTATAGAAAGTCATACAAACCTAGGAAAAAAATACAATTTACCTGCCTTCCCGGAAGTCTTAAATAACAATTTCACCTTACTTTTTGATCACAGTGGTATATATATATATATATATATATATATTAGAACTAAAGTTTTAAAAATATTTTGGAAATCACTGATGTTAAACGCGATTTATTTAGTTTCGATATGAAGTGCTAAGATATATGAAATACGGTTGTGCATTTTGTCTGTCGAAAGCTATTCACGCGAACACAATTGTGACGAAATTTCACCTGGCATTTTTTTTTTACTTCATCACAGACATCCATTCTTCCCTGGGAGCCTGGTCTATTCATATTTCGGTCCCTTCTTCGAAGTTATCTTCAAATAATAAGAGAATCATTAGGCGTGTCTTCAAAAGCGTGACGAATACAAATACGCTTCGTACATCGAAACGAACATTTTGCCGTATACGTGTTACGAGTAAAGCAAATTTTACAACGATTATCATTATTAAATTATAAAATAAGAATATTAAAGTATATTTTTTTCAATATTCTGTTTTCATTTTTCACATTATCAATAATTATAATTGTTTTTAAATATTATTGTCTACAAGAAATTTGAGCAAATATTTTAATATAATGTATTAATTGATTATATTGTATTTATTTATTTTTTATATTGAATATATATATATTTCATATACTTATATATGTTAATATAATAATTAAAAATATTATTTTCTTTACCGGTAACATATATACGCAATATTTACCTGGATATAACACGGTCATTGTGGTAAAGTGGGCAACGTCCGAATCGAACTGCGTAAAAAAAAAGGGAAAAAGATAAAAATCATTTTATTTTTCGAAAAATGGCGACACACTCGGAAAGATTCTGAGGATGTTCCTTTGTTCCAAAAAAAAAAAAAAATTTTTTTTTCTACACTATTATCGTAAAATAGGATATAATTACAAGGTGCAAGGATTGCTAGATAAAAATCTGCAGTCGGTCGCATTCTACAAAGGATTTTCTTTAGCTTTATATATATATATATAATATATTAGGACAAAAAAAAGTGTACGTTTAATTAGATGTGAAGATTTTGAATGTAGATACGTTTTAAAGCCATCGACGTGCGATTGTAAATATTGGGAAAAAAAATATTGATGATGATACGGCATGTGACTTCGTGGGAATCGTGCTTAACATCCGTGAAATGCAAAAACCGTTCAATTTATCGATTAAATATCGAGCCGCGGGTTTAAGTGTGACGTAAATATGTTTACTTATTTTTTTTATGATTTTTATATAGTTTTTTTCTTTATAACACATTGTGATCGAAAAGTAAGGTGAATTTGTTTATAAAATGTAAATTCTTTCAAATCAATTTCATTGTCTTCAAAGTAATCCTCGTTCAATAGAACGCATTTTGAGTTAGCTGAATAGCCAGAAATCGCACGGAGCCAAATCGGGCGAATACGGTGGTTACGAAACGATATGAGTCGAATTTTTGAACAGACGCTTGACGAATGTTATAGACAATTATACCAACCTAGGAAGAAAATACGATTTACATAATACCCGAGAGTTTTAAATAACAATTTCACCTTACTTTTTGATCACAGTAGGACGTAGTAAAAAATTGTAATAGATTCGATGAAAATTGTCCATTGAACAAAAAATTTCAAACGTTAAAACTATTAATAATTAGTTAATAATTAATCTGAGTTCATCTTTAGCACCTGTCTTTCATGCTACAAAATCCCTTTTAGCTTTTTTTTTGTGTTATGTAACCGTTAAGCTAAAAGCTTTCAGCAATAATGGGAAAATTTTAATGTTCGCCGTCTCCTTGAAATGTTTAATGCAAAAACTTATTCATTGTCAAAAAACTTAACGTCATAACAATAATGACATGTTTTAATTGACTGATCGATAAGAATTTATAATTGAAATTTTAATTATATCTTATGATTAATTATATATATATATATATATATATATATATATATATATATATATATATATATATATATATATATATATATATATATATATATATATATATATATATATATATATATATATATATATATATATATATATATATATATATATATATATATATATATATATATATATATATATATATATATATATATATATTGAAGATTGCGTTTTACGTACTCGTATAAATTAATGTGACCGCGGCCTATCCGTTTTTCCGTATAGAAAAACATGTTTTATACGTAAAATTTTATTTTCGAACATAGTAAAGGCTCGTCCACAAGCAGAAATCTCATAATAAACGTTCGACCGAACATTTATTTCCGACAATAAAATTGATTACGTATAAAAAAAAACTTTAGCGAAAATATATAATTGTGCGATATTTATTATATTATAGTATTAATTTTATGTGATATAATATATTTTTATATATTTAAAAAAATATATTTAAACTGTGCAAATTTATCTATTGTTTGAAAAGAGTGTTGTTAGTTCAAACAATGAAACACTTCGAAATTCGCGCTTTTTCTAATAGTTTCTATTTTTTTTTCTGTTTTAGTGCTGTAATTAGTGAGCGGTTTTTAATATGCATCAAAGCCGTTTCCGCTGGAAAAAGCCTCAGTGGAAAAGCTTTGTTGGGAAAAACGAAAAGCTGCACAAGAGCGAGAGGATAAATGAAGCGAGAAAAGGACGAACGCACAAAGTATGCAAGAGAACGAATAGAGATAAAAATGGTAAAAAAAAATAAAAAATAAATAGATAGGTCAGATGTGTTCAATATTTGTAATCCGATTAGAATTAGATTAAAAAAAATACGATTGATCGTAATTTTTTTTGACTTTAATAAATTAAATTATATTAAATGTTAAAATGAAATTGATTTTTTTTAATTTAAAATATTTTTTATGTAAGTTTGAAATACTATTGTGATCAAAAAGTAAGGTTAAATTATCATTTAAAACTGCCAGGTATTTAAAAGGCAGATAGATTGTATTTTTTTTCTTTGGTTGGTAGGACTATTTATAACTTTTGTCAGGCGCCTGTTTGTCAAAAAGTTTAATTATCTCCGAATTACATGTTGTTTTTTACAACTCCTGGTTCTTACATACTGCATTGGTTCTTCGTGATTTTTTGGCAAAAATTCGATTCATGTCGTTTTGCAACCACCGTATTCGCCCGATTTGGCTCCGTGCGACTTCTGGCTATTCAGCAAATTTTGGCTAAAAAGCAAGTTTTGACACGATTGAGAAGATAAAAACCGAATCAAGAAAGGTCTTGAAGGCTCTATCGGAAAAAGACTATTCCGATTGTTTCGAGGACTGGAAAAAGCGTTGGCAAAAGTGCGTTTTATCGGACTGGGATTACTTTGAAGGGGATAAAATTGATTTGGAAGAATAAATAAAGAATTTACATTTTATAAATAAATTCACCTTACTTTTTGATAATTTTAAATAAAATCTAAGCAATTTTTATGTATTGTATATATTTTATATGTTATATATTATATATTTTGTGCTACTACAAGAAAACAGTTTGATGATGTGCTGCACTTTGAATGCATCTGAACCGGAAAGAGACGATACTTCCAAAAAAAAGGAAAGGAAAAAAGGAAGATGGGCGGAGTGGGGGGGGGGGGAAACTGGAAAAATGCACGAACGCCGACGGGAAAAGAGGGAAATGGGGCGGAGGAAAAGCTTTCTCACGCCTCGGGGTGGCTTTTTCAATCAGGGTAACCATTGTATGACGACAATGCATGTTTTCAGGATTGAATCGCTCTCGACGAGACAAACGAGCGTAAAAACGAACCACAGTTTGACAAATTCTGGTCGGCCGCGAAAAATTAACAAGCACTACTATGCGCTCGTGTCG
Organism: Leptonema lineaticorne; assembly: GCA_024500535.1. NCBI lineage: Eukaryota > Metazoa > Arthropoda > Insecta > Trichoptera > Hydropsychidae > Leptonema > Leptonema lineaticorne. The sequence goes on from JANIJI010000014.1 coordinate 802,488, forward strand.
TCGAATGAAAATCCGGAAAAATTTACGACGACATATTATCGTTTTTATTTTGAATGTTTCCAGTCAGCAGAATACGTTTCAGATTTGAAAATGGCGAAAATCTGAAAAAAGAATGCCAAACTTGATATAGTTTAGAACAGAAGTGGTCAACTTTTGACTTCACGAGCGTCAATTTTTTTTTTGATTTTTAATTAGATTGAAAGGTCTTCTATAAAACAAAAAAAGATTTCTGAAGTATATTATTATTATTTCTAGAGTCACTAGCAATCGTATAATGTCAACTCTGATCTATAATATACATCTTAATCAAATATTACTTAACCGAATAGTTTGTTTACATAACTGAAACTTTAACTGGATCCTATTCGATTGTTCGTAGCGTTTTAGAATCGCAATATTTCATTCGAAAAATCATTTATCAGCGATTTTGCCGATTCGGAATTCGCTCAGTCGGTGGTCTATGGCGTTAAACCATAAATTATCTACGGCGATATACTCTTGTATACTAAACTATTGATACGTATAAATTAAAGTTTGTGTCTGTCTATAAATGCGAAAGCGATAATTCATCGGATAGCAAAAATTTCGATCGGTAATTTCGAAAATGGTAAAAATTTGACGTTTCGAAACTCCCGCGGCGAAATCTCCCAAAATCGCGTTCAACTTCAACCCGTCTCTTAAAATGTTAAATTGTCGATTTTTTTTCAAATTAACGATTATTTTATATAGAAAAAAAAACACACGATATCTACTTATAATATTGACATGACGTTGCATTTTCAATATTCACATTTAATCTTAAAAATATTTCATTATACCTTTAATTTGTAATCTGTTTTCTGCGCATACAAAAATCCATTAGCCATCATTATATTATCTTTCAATATAAGGATTGGCAACATTTTTTATTCAATGCTTTATTTTTTTTTTAATTTAGATTTATTATATTTTTTATTGTCTGTGTGTGTATGTGTGAATGCGTGTATATAGTAATAATCATTTTTTAATGGTAGTTTAATGTGAATTATATTAGGCCGTTCAGAATATGAGAATGCGAATCTATATTTTGCTAAAATTATAATATGTATTAATTTAATACAACTATCGAGACATCTATGTTTCAATATAAAAAATAAAAAACATTAAATCTTTTATTTAAAAATATTATATCTAAAGGTTGGTCGTAGAACTGATGACTCGATCTGAAATTAACATCATAAAATTTTGAAAGATTGATATTTTTTTTCTATAGATTTTAATGATAACAAAAAAGATGACTCAATATCATCAAAATAAATCTAATAAAACTAAAAAATAAGTCTTTGACAAAAATATAATGATATTATATTAAATTATTTAAATTTAAGCCAGCAGTTTTAAAATTATTTCAACGTATATCGAATCAGAAAATTTAACAATGACGTTAATAAATTATGAATTTTAATACAATTTTTAAATTTGATATTTATCACTGTTAATTTTTAATCAGATTATTTTTAACATAATGTTATCATGTTTATTTTGACATTTTACATTAAATGAAGATCATATCAGTGTGATAAAGTTTATACAGTGTGTCGATAAATTTCAAGTCCAAAAAATACTACTAAAATAATTTTTGGAAAAAAATAATTGTAGGCATAAATTTAATGAAAAAAAGATATATAACAATATGATCAAAAAGTAAGGTGAATTTGTTTTTTAAATGTAAATTCTTTATTTATTGTTCCAAATCAATTTCATTCCCTTCAAAGTAATCCCTGTCCGAAAAAACGCAGTTTTGCTAACGCTTTTTCCAGTCCTAGAAATAGTCGGAATAGTCTTTTTCCGGTATAGCCTTCAAGATCTTCTTTGATTCGGTTTTTATCTCCTCAAACGTGTCAAAATTGCGTTCCCGTATTGGTCTTTTGAGTTTGCTAAATAGCCGAAAGTCGCACGGTGCTAAATCGGGCGAATACGGTGGTTGCAAAACGATATGAGTCGAGTTTTTGACAAAAAGTCGAAAAAACCAATACAGTATGACATGATACATTATCGTGATGAAGGAACCAAGTAACTCAGAGATAATTAAACTTTTTAACAAACAAACGCTTGGCAAATATAATAGACAATCCTACCAACCAATGAAAAAAATACAATTTATCTGCCTTCCTAATGCCCGGAAGTTTAAAAATTACAATTTCACCTTACCTTTTGATCACAGTAGTATATTATATAATATAATAAATAAATATAAAATTGGGAATAGAAAAAAAAAGAAGAAATCGACGTGTCGCAAATAGGGTTCACGTGCGAGGAACACGTTTATGATTAATCGATCGACGTTGTAAACACACGTTACCTACATACAGGGTGTAACATAAATAAGGTATTTTCTTCTGTATACAAGTATTCACCTACCCACACACCCCTTCACCCCCCCCTTTCCTACCCTTTTCGCTCGTTTTCTATGCGAGAGTCGACGTTGTATGGCTGTTTTTGCAATAAATCAACGGGCATTTTTAATAGAGAGCCTCCGAGCGAAGCCTTCAAGAGGCGGAAAACGTGAAAAACTCTTCGGCAACGTTTTCGAAAGGTTCATATTTTTTAACTGGAAAAAAAAACCTGCCGGTTAAACACTCGAAATAGTAACGGTTACATCAAAGCGATCTAACCTGAAAACTAAAAAGTATGTCATATTAATAATGAAATTAAGTATAAAAAATATTTAAAATTCTATAATGATATAATGATTATGTTGCGAAATTATTTTGAATATCGCATATTATATAAGTATTAAAAAAATTGAGAATCTGAGATATAAAAAAATAAACCGAATTTAATATTTCAATCCATTGCGGAAATTAATTTTCCAACTGCGGCTTCTCGAAGAAAATTGTATTTTAAACGCGGATAAACATCAAAATATCATTGCTAAATATTCAATATTGTAATATCGGAAGACATGCGTTTAAACAGATGGTAACCAAAGGATATAAATACAAAAAAAAAACAATAAAAAAATGACATTATATTCTATGTATTAACAATTATAAAAGATAAATAATCAATTGAATTAAAATGAACAAAGGTTACGATGGTTTTTTTTACGAATATCACGTCAAAACATGTGCTTTTGATAGCATAAAGTCAAAATAAAAAGATTATTTCTTTTTTTTTCAGCACCTAATCTGGACCTAATATGATTAAATTGCTTTTCAATGCAATATTTGATTTTAATCACCAAAGTTATGAGTTGAAAATATGTGAAAATGATCCAAAGTGTGCCTTATATGGCCAATTCTGAGAGAAATTCACGAAGAAGAAGGTGTCTCATCACTTGTATCCTTTGACTTCTGTTATTCTCATATGCTCGCATACTTATGTGTATTAAATTGAAACAATCTGTGTAGCAAAAGGTTCACCGCGGGTGTCCAAACAAAACTTTGGTATAATCAATCAACCCCTCGTTCCGAGAATCTAGAAAGAGAGGATCAGATGAGATTTGAAGCTATCCTTCTCTTTCGTCAAATGCTAAACCTTTACCTTATTAAAACAGGATTTAAATATATAACCTCAGCCGTAGATTTAATTATAATTTTCGTATCCGAGGGTCGAAACTATTGTGGAAATTGGTGTCGTTGAGGGATTTCGACGATAAAACATCGCAGAAATTCGTTATAATTTTTTTACGCAATAATTTCAAAAATGATCTATTAGCATACATTTTATATTTCAAATTAAAAGTCGAATAATGCATAAAAAATATTAAATGTATTACGAATAAGTAATAAAAATTGAAACATCTGATGGTCACCCTACTTATGTATAGTGACCATCATTTATTGCTGTCAGAAACAATTTTTTTTCAATCATACTTATTTTCATATACATTGTTGTCGAAAGGGCAACAGTTTTAACTCGATTTGCATATTAATGAACTCACAGTGCCGAGTTAAAAAGGCCCAGCTACAGTGAATGCGGCATTCCGTGAAATATTATTCCCGCCGAGCGTGTAATATGAAATTGATAATTTATAAATATGCGTTACGATCGAAACGAATATGTTTTTTTTTTAAGAAATAATTGTATGAAATTACGATTATATATGAAATATTTTTTTCCAGTAAATTACAATAATATATAGTTAGTTTTATAATTGATATTCGATGAAGAAATTTTATGAAATTTTTAATTAAATATTTTAATTAATGATCTTGATAATGACGATAAACAGTTTCATAAAAATCTAAAGCATGATATAAAAATATGATATATTTTTTTTATCAAATCGATTGAATTAATAATTGTATTGAATTCAAACACAAATTATATAAATTTAGTTCAAAATTCAAGTCTTGTTATTCATAACAGGAAAAATTTCTTTAATATAAAAAAAAATCGATTCATTTATATATTAATATTTTCCTCCTTTTCAAGTTGTAGTAATTATTTATTTTGCATATTTTTGTAATTATAGTCTTTCAACGTTCTGATTTAGTACGAATGAAATATTTTCATATAATAAAAAAATTGTTATCAGGATAAAACGTATTATGCAATAAATATATATTTTTGATGAGAAAAAAAAACAAAAAATATATATGAAAATACATATCTTCGTTTTAAAAAATGGTTAAAATACATACGGAGCACAGATGCGAGACCCTAATTATATAAGTTTAACGCCTCTGGCGTTTTAAATTCTATATTTTTTTCTCATTCACGTATGATTTTAACCGTATAATTTGATCCTTTTCCTTTGTAAGGTAGCAATCAGTTATAAGTTGATTTTTATTCCTAGCATTTTATTGTATTAATAATAACGGGGTTTGATACTGATCAGTGGTTCTCAAAAAAAAAAAAATGTTCTCGATTTCATACAGAATTACATTAAATCAAATATAGATTAAATATAGTGTTAAATTTATCAATGATTTTTTTCAAAAATATTATAATAAAAAATATTTTTTTAATAAAAATATTAATTTTAATGAATAGATATGAAATTTAAATAAAAATTTATTATAAAAATTGATTCTGTTTTAAAAAAGAAAACAAAAATTTTAAAGAAAAAATGTTTAGAACCACTGATATAATAACTAGTGCCTATTTTTAAGTTTATATTGCGTCATAATTATTATTACCGTGTTTAGCTGACCGCGTAATTAAATACGAATATATGATTCGTGACGATTAATATTCCTATTATTTATTTATTTATTTTTTGTTTTATTTATATATTTTTTCTCTCAATTATACGAGTCAGGGGTCGAAAATTGATCAAAAAATGTTTATTGTTCTGTTAGAATGTGTGATTTATACCTCGAGTTATTTATATGGATGCGTTTAATTATTCATAGATAATGATTTTACTAATATATATATATATATATATATATATATATATATATATATATATATATATATATATATATATATATATATATATATATATATATATATGCTATATTTTGAAGTAACGCACTTCTATATAAGTAAATTCATATTTAAAAAAAATAATCACGAATATGAATTTTATTACAAATATATTTATATTTAAATAATTCATCATATTAAAAAAAAATTATAAATCTATTCATAAGATTAGAGCTGTTCAACTTTGAATAAATGGCGGACCGTATTAATTTTTTTTCATATGAAATTAAATTATATTTTCGATATATACTTTTTTACAGATTTTTTATGATTATTATAAAAAAATAGTTAAAAATTGATAATTTTATTTCGTAAAATTTAAAATATAAAAGAGAATTACCAGAAGATTCTAAGTGAATACAAAAGAATTCTTCATATTTATATATATATATATATATATATATATATATATATATATATAATTATATAATAAATATTTAAATTAAATTACAATTATTACAAATAAACGTATTTTGAAATGTAATTATTAAAAAATTGCAATTTAATTCAACGTATACAAAAAATAATAACAAAAATAATTTTAAATTGTTACGGTCCGCTAATTTAACACAACTGGTCTAGTTTGTTTTAATCCGAGTGTAGCGAATCGAAAACGAAAACAGTTTCAAGTGTTCATCCCTCGTATTTACACCCTTTGGGATTTAACATCTTCACATACTTTAGCATTATATATATATATTATATATATATTTACACACACACACACACACACAAATAATACACGGTGATGTTTATTTGCAAAATTTGACCCATATTCTCGAAAATGAATAATGCGTGCAATTAATTAAATTTATCGCTAAAGTTGTATTAAAAGACACGTTTTAGCATTATAACAAAATGCTATTTGCACATAAATATACTAAGTTATAAAAGCGAATGAGTATATTTATACAGCAACAACAACGGCTAGAAAACTTAAATATTGCTATTATTTTAAACGCGAACAAGGGTCCGGGGTGGGTTCAAAAGCTCGATAGCTTTTTCAGTACAGTTTGGGGGGGGGGGTGAGAAATTTCAAAATTTCGCAATTTTGCTTGATTTTTTTTTTACTCATAAATATTTATACGATTACGATTAACGATTTTATATATATATATATATATATATATATATATATATATATAATATAATCACAATAAAACAGGGGTAGTCAAACTTACGGCTCTTTGGATGTGAAGCTGCGTCTCTTTAGTTCCATTTTTTTTAACGGTGCAAAATTTGTTTGCTCAATTGTTTGTCATTGAAGTACAAGTTAGTGTTGTGTGATTATCTAATAATACCATATAAACTACTATGATCAAAAAGTAACGTGAAATTGTCATTTAAAACTTCCGGTCATTAGGAAGGCAGGTAAATTGTATTTTTGTTTTCCTAGATTAATAGGACTGTCTATAACTTTTGCCAAGCGCCTGTTTGTCAAAAAGTTTAATTATCACCGAATTACACGTGTTTTTACAACTCTTGGTTCCTTCATCACGATAATGCACCATATTATATCGCATTGGTTCTTGGCGACTTTTTTGCTATAAACTCGACTCTACCACCGTATTCGCCTGATTTGTCACCGCGCGACTTCTGGCTATTCAGCAAACTCAAGTTTTGACACAATTGAGAAGATAAAAACCGAATCGAAGAAGGTCTTGAAGGCTATACCGGAAAAAGACTATTCTGACTGTTTTGAGGACTAAAAAAAAACGTTGGCAAAAGTGCGTTTTATCGGACGGGACTACTTTTATGAGAATGAAATTGATTTAGAAGAATAGATAAAGAATTTATATTTTGCAAACAAATTCACCTTACTATAAAAATTATTGGATTTTCTCGAAGTCCAGCATTTTTGTATCGTTCTGTATATTTGCGTGCTCTATATATACATCGGTTGTTCTCAAACTATTACATAAAATGTAATATTATAGAATACACGCGAAAGCTCTTAGGTCACACGGAAAACTGCCTTCGCAATCCTTGCTTATTACATAATTTATTTTAATTTCGAGCTTGCGGTCAGTTTAATTTAAACCCCTTACCATTTTCATCTTTTCGATTTTGAACGTTTAATTTTATTTATTATATTTCCTAAATATCTCATTTTCTTTTTAAATATTAAAATATATATAATCATTATTAATAATCATACATAGTCATAATTTCATATTATGATTCGTTTTATGTGACTAAATGAATATATAATACATAAAAAAAGTCGACACGCATCAAGAACCGAATGTTTTGTATCGTTTCTAGAATATCAAGGTTCGATTCCCAAGAAAAATAATAGAAAATAAAACTGAATATTATATATATATATATATATATATATATATATATATATATATATATATATATATATATATATATATATATATATATATAATAAAAGAAAATATTTTTGGATTTAGTCCAGATATATATACATGTCGGTCAAAATAGTTGTGACAATTTCGACATAATACTAGTTTTATCGCGTTGTTAATGATTTTATTTATTATGACGTCGAGAGAAAAAAATATAGTTATTCTTTTATTGGCGCTTTAGACCAGTAGTCGCCAACCTTTTGAGTCGGAAGAGTAAAAAATTAGAATTTATAAAATTTTTAAAAACCGCAATTTTTTTTTTGACGAAAATAAATAATACTCGCATGCATAAATATTATTGATAAATAAAATAATTAATCTATTTATTAATAAAAATAATATATATTTATTCATATATATATATAAGTAGTATTTGACGATCCCTGCGTTTAGACGATTTGTCACCCTAGTAACGCTACTGGATTTTTATTATGTATATATTGCTGATCATTATTGAAAAAATATATTAAATGTGTCGGATTTAATTTCTTTAGAATGTATTAAGATTTTTTTTGAACCTGTTAACGTTAACATCGGGTTCAGGTGACGTTAATCGCTATTTGAACGCAGTTGAATAGTTTAAATGTGGACTTTTTGAAGAAAAGTTGCGTCGCAGAATCCCAAAAACCGTCTGCGACAAAATTACGTGACGTGATGTCTAAAGCCTCTCATTATTTTATTAAATGACCTTTTGATTTGTGACGATTTTCAAACAAAGAACACACCATTCTAGAGTATTATTTATTTTGTATAACACGATGAATAATTATGCAATTTTTTTTTCATTATTTAATTATAAAGAAAATCAGATATATATATAATTATAGTGTTATAAATAATTCACATATTTCAAGAATATAAATGATATGAACGACAAATATCCGTGTCGTCAATAGATGGCGTAATTTTGGAATTCAGTTGAATAAATTTTGATTTTATTATTTAATATTATGTAAATATATTTATTATGTATGTATAAATTCTGTACCAATTATAAATTCTCTTTTTTTTTGAGGAGGGGGGGGGTTAAATAAAAAAAAACGCGATACATTAACGAAAATCGCTTTAAAAGCCGTGTAAAACAAAGAGAAAAAAAAATATAATAATAAATTAAAAAAAAAATAGACGTAAAAAATTCCCACCCATTAATTCGTGTCGTTTAAGAGCCGTTTTTAGCGTTGATTAATATCCGACATTTTGTTCCGAAAAGTCGAGCGTGTTCCGAAACACAATATTTGGAATATAAAAAGATTATGATCTTTATGTAGTTTTGCACGTATTTCAAATTCTAAAGCGTGACGTATTTTTTACATATATTTAAAATTATTGATTTTTTTTTGTCGCCATCTAAACACTTGTTTTCTTTCTTCGTCTTTGTTTATTTAATAATTTTTTTTTGAGTTGAAATTAAATTTTAAAAATCGCTAACCAATTCTGTATATAATTTAATAAAATATAATATATATACTACAGACTAATTGAAAATTTAATATAAATATATTGATAATATGCTTATATATTAAATTATAAATTCTCATATAATTTGAACTCGTTTCAAAGTTCATAATTTTCAAAAAGAAGAAAATTTTAAAATTAATTATAATTAATTTCGAAATGTATCGAAAAATATTTTTTTTTGTCAATTACTTAATTAAACTTTTTTTTTTCGTTTTGTATAATTTTCACCATTCTGTCAATAATTATTCTTTTTATAAATATTTATAATATTATATTTCGTAAAATAATTTTATTTTCTAATAAAAATATTATTTCCAGAATTAAAACTTCGACATTTTGAGAAACATCAGTCGGTATAGTGAGTTTAAAAAGTGGCGTATCGAATCTTTATCATTTATATATATATATATATATATATATATATATATATATATATATATATATATATATATATATATATATATATAAGTTCAAACATAAAATAGTCGGCTTGCACTGATTAAAGACAGATGATAGATAGTCAACCAACCGGTTGTTCGTTCTTTTTTTTAAAAAAAGCTAAATATTATATATTAGTACATTAATAATGCGGCTATTGTCGATCGAAGGATCCCAAAAAAGGATCCTGAAGTGATCGACGATCCTTCGAATCCAACTATGCGTATCCACATTCAAAACGTAACCGAAAAAAAAAATAATAAATCCTTTAAAATTACTTTCCTCGTTAACGAGCCATTGTTTTCGTCGACAATTGACGTCGGATTACATACTATAAAATATGATAAAATATCTTTCAGCTGAAAATTTTTAAACTTGTAAATCGATTATCTTCGCTTTAAATATTTTATCGTCAAATTATAAGATTTTTTTTATAATATAAAAATACAATCCTTTTTAAAATTGTTCAACAATGATTCGCGTTTCGTAGACTGTTTGCTATACAATAGAGAATTATTATTTAATATCAAAATACTTAGACATTTTTATAAAATAATTTATATGTGTATTTTTTTTTATAATTAATATAAAATATTTTTTTTGCAAATATTAAAAAAAAATATTTATATATATTTTATACTGCACGAATATCATTTTTCTTTTTTTTTATGTTCGATATTATTTTAATTTTAATTTAATTAAGATTAAATTTTCAGTATTTCATTTTAACTATATATTCGCGTGACGCCACTGCATCGTACTCTTAGTGGCGCACGCGAAGTTATTAGCATATGAGGTTGAGAGAAAAAAAATATTTGATGCAACGTCAAAAACAGTGACTATACTAATTAACGCCGTTTAATTAACATAAATTAAATATTTTTATTTTTAATTTTAAAATAAGATAATTTTTTTTAATATACTATATAATTTTGAAAGAAAATGTTTTTTTTTTATATATAATAATAGATTTTCATTTTATAACCGAAATGACAGATATACATATTCACGGTTCATGGTCGTATTAATTTTTATTTTGATGCGCCGTCCGAACGTTTCTAAAAATCTGTCTGTCCGTCGGTAACGGGTCGTTATTGTGTCAAAGTGAATTATTATCAACCCTTTCGCTACGAATTCACGGTTCCGTATTACACGATTTTTTTCCTTCCGTTTTTTTTTGCGTTTTTAGCTTTGTTTAATTATTTAAATAACCGGGGTCCGTTTGACCCCGTCGCTTCGTATCGCGTGTTCGAATAACGGTTGGGCATTTCTATCACGTGTCAGATTAATAAAGAACGGGAAATGCTTTTAAGCATACATACACACACACACACACACACACATATATATATATATATATATATATATATATAACATTGTTTTCAAAAAGTAAAATGAATTTGTTTATAAAATGTAAATTCTTTATTTATTCTTCCGAATCAATTTCATCCCCTTCAAAGTAATCCCTGTCCGATAAAACGCACTTCTGCCAACGTTTTTTCCGGTTCTCAAAACATTTGGAATAGTATTTTTCCGGTATAGCCTTCAAGATCTTCTTCGATTCGGTTTTCATCTCCTCAATCGTGTAAAAACGGCGTCTCCGAATTGGCCTCATGAGTTTGCTAAATATTCAGAAGTTGCACGGAGCCAAATCGGACGAATACGGTGGTTGCGGAACGATATGAGTCGAGTTTTTGGCAGAAAAGTCGCGAAGAACCAATGCAGAATGTCATGATGTATAATCGTGATAAATCACCATGTAAAAATACGTGTAAGCCTGAGATAATTAAACCTTTTGACAAACAGACGCTTAGCATATGTTATAGACAGTCAACATTATCAACACTCGCTGAATCCGGAAATGCGCAATATTCGAGCGGTCCTCGGTTCGAATCGGTTCGTAAGCCCTGACCGTAATGTCCCGCGGGCGTTTTTAACTTTTTCGCATTCGAGCAAAACGATATCGCGGATTTAAACTTATTGCACGGAAAAAAAAGTTTTCGCATAAAATTCGAACGACATGGGCAAAAATGGTACATTTAACACGCGAATATGCATATTCGATTGGAGTTCAATATACACACACACATATATATATATATATATATATATATATATATATATATATATATATATATATACGTACATATATATGTATAGATTATGCCACAGGCAGAGTTTTTAAGTAACTTGTGTCCAAAGTCGTAGGAATATTGATAGTTCGACAGTTTTGCACAATCAAAACGGCGAATTATACGAAAGTTTTTCAATTGGAAAAGTCTTAAGCGAGAGAGCGAAAAAAAAACTTGCACGTTCAAAACGCTACGCCAGCGGTATTCAACCTTTTATTCGTTCGTTTTGTTAACGTCGTACACGCGACTTTATTTTTACATTAAACGATTTATAATATATATATATATATATATATATATATATATATATATATATATATATATATATATATATCACAATAACGACTCGTTCGTGTCAATCAACACATCATATATGGAGATGATTTAAAAAGTAAATAAGTACAATAAAACCAAAAAAAAATGTAACGGTGCACTGGTTTTCGTTTTAACGGCGTGAAACTAGCATCGCACAATTGTCCCGGAGCAGCACAATAGCAAAATAATACACTTCGCATGCGAAAAAAGTTGATGCTTTATTATTGTCGTCGACAAAAGAGAAAACAGTTCGACAATAGGGATTGCGGTTCTTGTTAAAAAGCGATTTTTTTTTCGCCCCTGTTTCGTATCCTGCGATTGCATTCCATTGTCCTTGATAAAGGTGTTTCAGGACGGCTTATAGACTATACAATGGAGGGTAGTCCATTTGTGACACAAAATGTAGATCCTCTCGTTGAAATCTTTGCTTTTTCGAAGCGAACGAAGAAACGAATAATAAATAAAATGTAATATAAGAAAACGTTACAATATTTTATTTCAATCAATATTAAAAAATATATCAATGATAGATTTTTATGCAACCTTACTATTCGACAAATTTATCTCCATGCGATAATATTTTTAATGTTCTATAAGTTATTTTTGTTTTCCAATATGAAATGAATACACAATATTTACTATTTAAATATTATTTATTTTTTATCTATTAGCTTCTCCCATCTCTAGCTTCATTATGCCTTTTTTCCAAAATTGTTCAAATTTTTAGACAAGAAATAAAATTAGAGATGCGTTTTTATGATTGAAGAAAATAATTATTTATTGGGGCAAGATCCGAAGAATACGCACGATACGTTAACTATATTATTTACTCTTACTTTTTTCTATCTTTAACGAATGATGCATAGAGATACAAGTTTTAAAATAGACTATAGCATAAATAAAACATGATGAAAAAAACCGATGACATAATTGGCTATTTGTATAAACAGTGCTTAAAAGAAATTTATGAACACCCTAATATATAATTTTATTGAATATAAAAACAGATAAATCATAATAAACTATTAACGTCGATTTGTCATCGTTGTCAACAAGTTTCGTACGCTTGCGCCCTTTGGCGTTTCTAAACGAATTTCTCGCCTTATTCTTCATATAAATTTTTAATTAACGCTATACATTTCAAATAAACATTTTAGTTTTGCTTTGAAATTTAAATTAATGCGCTCATACATTTGTAATGAAGTTTTGCAAACGCCCTACGTTTTATGAAAATTTAATATCAGATTAGTTACAACTTTCTTATGAATATGAGAGTTTCTCGAACGATTCTTGAGTATTTTTAATCATCAACAAATTCATCATCGTTTAATGTTTAAATAGTTTTAATATATATATATATATATATATATATATATATATATATATATATATATATATATATGTGTGTGTGTGTGTGTGATTTTTTTCCCAAACACTCGACTCATATCGTTCCGCAACCACCGTATTCGCCTGATTTGGCTCCTTCTAGCTATTCATAAAACTCAAAAGACCATTGACGCCATTGGGGACGCCATTTTGACACGATTGAGGAGATAAAAACTGAATCGAAGAAGGTTTTCAAGGCTGTCTATACCGGAAAAAGACTATTCCGACTTTTTCGAGGACAGGAAAAAGCGTTGGCAAAAGTGCGTCTTATTGAACGTGGATTATTTGAAGGGGTTGAAATTAATTTGGAAGAATAAATAAAGAATTTACATTTTATAAATATATTCACCTTACTTTTTGATCACAGTAGTATTTTTATAATTTTTACATATTCCTATTTTAATTATTCAACAATAATATATATATATATATATATATATATATATATATATATATTGATCAATAAATAAATATATTATATACTCGATTTTGAATTACACACACATACTTATGTGCAATTTAAAACGATTTCGTTTTCCGCACACAGCATTCCACTTAAGATTTAGTTAAGATATCTCTGTTGTTCAGATATTGAATCGTTCACGATAACATATATACGACATAAAAGACAGGTAACGAGTGCTTCAGGATCGGTTTCTTCGAAAGAAAACGAATATATATATATATATATATATATATATATATATATATATATATATATATATATATATAAATAAATCGGTAGGAAAGAAACACTCGAAGAGAAGAATCGGAAAACGAGCAGAATAACGTCCCGCGATGAAAACAAACTCTTCCATTATAAAATGTAAAAAAAAAGAAGAAGTAGAAAGAAGACATATGATTCAGCTGTTCTGTCGTTGAGAAGAATGAATAAAATCGTTTACGATTCAAATACGATAAAAAAATTATGATTATGGTATTTTAAAATTAACAATGACAAAATGTCGAATGTGTCTAGGCGATTTTATATGATTTTATATACAAATTTTAGTATGCTTTATTCAGAATATTCAGCTAATTTGCACGGATGTTGTATCGAATTATGACGAGAAGAATTATTTGTTATATGCGATTTTGGAAATTGAATATATTTTTAGCAATGTTAAAGAGTCGAAAATGTATGAAAATAATCAAAAGTGTGCTTATATCCGGTCAATTCACTGTCGATCTATAAAAAGATATGCATTATCGGATGTGAATCATATTGATGAATGAATGCTGAAAACCGTTTAGAAATCGAAGCCTTTTCAGGAAAGTTATGACGTTTTTTTTGCATCGAAAATTGTAAAATCGAAAATGGAAATTTTGCACTGATAATTGCAAAAAAAATTGTCGTTTATGTCAAAGTTAGCCACATTTACGAGAAGCTTTTGTTAATATTTTACATCAAATTTTAAGAGAAAAATATGTATATAAATTTTAAAATGATTCATTCTTCACTTTTTTGATATAAAAATTTAAATTCTGCTATATATATCTATAAATATGAATAAAAATCGTACCGGAAACATGATTTTTTCTATATGAAAATTTTTCATTTCGCATGGTATAAATGAACGATTTTTTTTTTATTTGAATAATCAAAAGCTTGTGTGTGCTTGCGTGCGTGCGTGTCGTGTCGTGAATTTGTTCGCAGCGAGTCGATTAAATATATTACAGGCAGTTAGTTTGAAAACCGCAAAATCCACTTTCTTGCCGGAGAGATGTAAGTTCGAATTCGTTTTCGTGTCGAACTTTCACAGATGGATACAAACTAACTTTCTGTCTGCAAACATCAATCGACTGTCAAAAGACGTCGGCCAACTACTAATTACAACATTAATTCGAATTATATATTTACATTATCTAGTTTAATGCGAAACCTTTCATGTTTAGTGCGAATAGGTGATGCAAAATTAAACGTACTACTGTGATCAAAAAGTAAGGTGAAATTGTAAATCTTTTTTTTTCTTAAGTTGGTAGGACTATCTATAATATTTGCCAAGCATCTGTTTGTCAAAAGGTTTAATTATTTCTAAGTTACGCGTATTTTTACAACTCTTGATTCTTTCATCACGATAATGCATCGTGATACTGCATTGGTTCTTCAAAACTCGATTCATATCGTTCCGCAACCACCGTATTCACCTGATTTGGCTCCATGCGACTTCTGACTATTCAGCAAACTCAAAAGCCCAATGATTAATGAGATAAAAACACGATTAATGAGATAAAAACCGAATCGAAAAAGGTCTTGTAGGTTATACCGGAAAAAGACTATTCCGACTGTTTCGAGGACTGAAAAAAGTGTTGGCAAAAGTGCGTTTTTTCGGACGGGGATTACTTTGAAGGAGATGAAATTGATTTGGAAGAATAAATAAAGAATTTACATTTTATAAACAAATTCACCTTACTTTTGATCACAGTACTGTGTCTCCATTCATCGAATTTTAATATTTTATTGTTATATATATATATATATAATTATTATAATTTCTTTTATGATTTATATATCGTCAAATATTCGATTAGCTCATAGTTTATTTAGTATATATTCAAAAATACAAAGAGACATCTTTTGTTTACAAATTTGACTTTCGTTTGAAATATACGAATCGCTCTCAATTATCAAAATTTATTTCATAATAATGTAATATTTATATAACGTGATAAAATATATTTCACATCATATCATTAAAAAATTTCAATAAATGTATATATTAATAGAAGACACAATATTCAAGTGTTGTATAAATAAATCATTTTTATAATCTTATAAAGATCAAAGTTTTAAATACTCTCGTATTAACTGATGTCTTTTATTTAGATTTAAATATTATCCTCAGGTTTTGGAGTGAAAATATGAACTTTACCACATCCTCCATATTCAACAGACATCACACCGCCCGATTATTACTTTTTTTTGTAATTTGAATTGTTTTTGAACTTTAAAAATATATGTTTTTTTAAACAAAAGGCATTTATGATTTGTCAAATCATTGGCAGAAAGTCGTAGATGTCAATGGAAATTATTTCGATTAAAAATAATAAGTAACGCGAAAAATGGTTTCATTTTTCCAACTTATAATATATATACATATATATATATATATATATATATATATATATATATATATATATATATATATATATATATATATAATAGTAATTGTTAGACACCCGAAAATGGATACGCTTTCGCTTTGTGCATATTCATCGATGTGCATAATTGCATCGAATGGATTATTATGATATTCCCATTACGCATCGACGATTCTCAAACTGGGGCTCGCAGTAGCGTCCATTAGTATCAATAGAGCTCTCTTATAGTCCGCGAAGAAGACAAGTTCTCTAGCAAACAAGTCGTGTACTTGAAAAGAGAACTCAAGTACACGAAAAATAAAAAATATATATATATATTATATTTATATACGTGAACACAATAAGAATGTTTACTGAATAAAAATAATGGTTTTGAATATAATGGCGTACGTATGTAGTTGATGTGTTTACATGCGAATACAGGGCCGTTCTCAACTTTCATACAGTTCAAATTTTTCTTTAAAATTTATTCTACGAATTTATGAAATAGCGAAAATTTTGTATTGTATTTAATCTAAATTCTAATATAATATATGTACATGATAATATCTATATTTGTATATGATAATTTAAATATAGATTTATAAATATAATGTAAATTAAAATATTTATATTACAAATATTATATGATATATGTATATACAGATTTAATTGTATATAATTAAAAGAATTTTTTATTTAGTAAAATTCTGTGATCAAAAAGTAAGGTGAATTTGTTTACAAATTGTAAATTCTTTATTTATTATTTTAAATCAATTTCAAACCCTTCATAGTAATCGCCGTCCGATATAACGCACTTTTGTTAACACTTTTTTCAGTCCTCAAAACAGTCGGAATAGTCTTTTTCTGGTATAGACTTCAATACCTTCTTCGATTCGGATTTTATCAC
>JANIJI010000014.1:825000-837500 GCA_024500535.1 Leptonema lineaticorne
TTTGTTTTCTTTCCACTTTCACATCCCCGGTTTTATGCCGGTGGGATGTCGAAACGGCCGTTTTCTTCCCCGTCTTTTATATCGCCAATTCTAAAAATAAATATTATACGTATACCAGTATTGTTTCAGATGTTCTCAAACTTACATATTTTCAATAATTCAACGATACATCAATTACATACTTATTAAAATCAACTTATAATACCCCAATAAGGATACACGTACTAATTCAAGTATGAAATTAAAAATACAATATGTATAGTTAGATATTACGTTTTTTCTGTTCTTCTATATCAGCGGTTCCCAATTTTTTTCATTAGTGTAACCCTTTACCTAACTGTCTCCTTACTGTGTACTCATAACATATATATATCTTCCGCCATAATATTTTTTTGCGTACCACAGGTTGGGAACCGCTGTTCTATATGGTTTATGACAAGTAGACTCTGAAACAGAAAAACCACTAAAAAGCTTTGAGATGTGATATATGGAATGCTTAAAATATCTTGAACCAACAAATTAGTAAATAAGGAGGTTTCGGAGTAAATTAGTAAAACTCCAGATATATTAAAAATGGTTTAGTTTAGAACAATGTAATATCATGGCCACATTTTGGGAAATGATAAAAACAGGTTTCTCCAGTTAATTTTAGAAGGAAAAATTCAGGGGAAAAGATCAATGGGAAGACGTCAAAACTTATGGCTTAAAGATCTTCATTGTTGGTTCAACTGTTGGTCAATAAAACTCTTTTTTTTATGTTGTTTCATTTATATATTAATATTTTGATATTTTCACATCAATCAAGGTCGTCAAGTACTGGTTGAAAGTCACTGGAATAAATGTTTTGTACCGATGTCGGTCGCTCACCTCGCCGCAAGACACGTTAATCAGTTTATCCCGGTCTTTTGTGATGACGTTGGCCGTCCCCTTTAGTAACAAAGCGGTAAAAGGTAGTAAGCAGTAAGTGGAAGGAAATAGAAGAAAAATGAAAAAAAAAAAAGATGGAATGAAACCCCATAACGGCGGTTTTTGTGCCTTAGGGGCGTGCGGTCGTGCGGTCGTGTGTACATGTCGCATTAAGGGAGTTCCACTGCGAATGGTGCAATTTGATAATAGGATGAAAAGCCGGGGTTTTTCTTTTTTTTTTTTTTGAGATTCAGTAGCATCTGCAAGGCAGCGTTGAAATTGGTTTAAAAATTCAACGTATTCAATTTTTACGAATCGAGCTACTTGTTTTTTTTTTGTGTGTACATACAAAAAACAATACACGAATTTGTACGTCGGTCCACTTGTTAATATGTATAGCATGTTTCAGCATCCAATTACAATTTTTTAATACGGTAAAAATATACTTTTTTCTACTATATTTTAAATAGATATTTTTTAATACTTAGAAATATTAATAAAAAAAATATCGTAAAAAGTTGACAATAATAATTAATAGCATTAGTAATAAATTTGAATCAATGAATATGATATAATAAGTTGAATTTGTATTAAAAAATTATTCTAATTAGAATTAAATCAGATTTACAAAAATTTGCTTCCAATTAGAAAAAAATATTTTATGAGATTTAATCTCTCAAAACATTATTCTTTTCTAGTTAATTAGCTATATATATTATTATATTATAAATATAAATTTTATTAAAAAAAAACATACGTATTTTTTGTACAATATTTATTCGATTAATTGTATAAACTTACTTATTTTATAATTTTATTATTTATTTTAAATAAAAAAATCGTACATTTGAACCACTTTCATAATGATAAAACAAAAAATTATAATGCTTAAATGAAATCATCGATTTATTCGTCTTAAATTCAATTTAATAATATTTATTAATTTATTATATATTTCATCACAATTAATAAATTAATAATTACATGTTTTTACATGTTCAGGTACAACGAGTACATTATAATGCATACGTTTTCTTCCATATTTTGGAATTCTACGCCATGTTATTTCACCTGGTCTTGGATCGTATTCGAAGCCGTAATTTATAAAATTGCCTGAAATAATTAAAAATTATATTTATAAAAAAATCAAAATTAAGTAACAAAAAAAAATATAAAAAAAATAATTTATATGACATACCAAAACAGTAAATAAAGCCGCGCATCGAGACTGTAGTTTCTCCGATAATTGTAATTAATCTTTCATTACTGGTTTGGTAAGAATATTTTTGAGTATTAAAATCGAAAATTTCAACACCGGACGTTACATATCTTATTGTTGTTCCACCAATCATATATACTTTATCGTCCAAAATTGCAATCTAAAAAATAATAATATTATTTTGTAACAATATTCGCAAAAATTATCGCAAAAAAATATGTTAATTTAGGAGATATAACACTGTGATCAAAAAGTAAGATGAATTTGTTTATAAGAATGTAAATTATTTATTTATTCTTCCAAATCAATTTTATCGCTTTCAAAATAAACCCCGTCTGATAAAATACACTTTTGCCAATGCTTTTTCTATTCCTCGAAACAATCGGAATAGTCTTCAAGACCTTTTTCGATTCGGTTTTTATCTCTTCAATCGTGTCAAAACGGCGTCCCCGCATTGGCCTATTGAGTTTGTTGAATAGCCAGATATCGCACGGAACCAAATCGTGTGGATACGGTGGTTGCAAAACGATACGAGTCGAATTTTTGGCAAAAAAATCGCAAAGAACCAATGCATTATCGTGATGAAAGAACTAAGAGTTGTAAAAAACACGTATAATTCGGAGATAATTAAACTTTTTGTCATACAGGCTCTTGGCAAAAGTTATAAACAGTCCTACTAAATCCTTCCTAATGCCCGGGAGTTTTAAATGACAATTTCACCTAACTTTTTGATCACAGTAGTAAAACTTTAAAAATTACCCCAAAATTGGCTTTTGGCATTATCATTGGCGGTAACGATGTCCATTCTTTGGTCTGAGGATCGAAGACTTCAGCGTCTTCAATGCTTATAGCTGTATTACTTCCGCCAAAGACGTAAAGTTTTCCATTATATGCGACTGCACCGTGAGAACATCTTTCATTATACATAAAAGGCAAAACTTCCCACGACGACATTCTTGGATTATATCTATAAAATAAAATAATAATTTTTCTACATGATTCAATATATATATATATATATATATATATATATATATTTATAGAAAAATATTTGATATATTATAGAGTTGCTAATATTATAAATATATTATAGTTTATATACCTTTCCACTGATGATAATGGATTTCCATATCTGTCTAATCCACCACAAACATAAACCACCTGATTTATTACTGTAGCAGAACACTTACATCTAGGATAATTCATTGGCGGCAGATCGACCACTTGTTTCGTTCTTAAATTAATTGAAAACACCTGCAAAAATAATACACATAATATATATATATATATACAAGTTTGTCATTATCAGATGTATTAAAATTAAAATTAAATAATATTTACCGCATTTGTGGAGAATCTGTTTGAACGTCCGCCGATTATAATCAAACTTTCGTCTAAAATTACCGGAGTAAAATACGTTATATTTCTAGCCGATGTAAAATCATAAAATTTTGTCCATTTCTCCGTGAAATCGTTAAACACTTCGATAAGTCCCGTTTCCTGCGTGCAAAATATTAAATTAAAATTTATATAAATATTATTAAAATTAATACAAATATTGCATAATGAAGAATAGATATTAATTTTTTGCTAAAATTATCGTTGATTTTAGTATTGCTAAATATAGAAACAAATTCGAAATAATTTAAATTAAATATAATGAATGAACAATAATTTTGTAATTAATTATATATGTTTAATATTTATTTTTTTCAATATAAATAATTACAATAGAAATCAGTGTCAAAATTGTGATTTTGTAATATTTCCAAATGAATAAATGGAATATGATTTATATATTTCAAATATCAAATATATATATATATATATATATATATATATATATATATATATATATATATATATATATATATATATATCGACAAATAATTGATAATTTAATTAAAAATAAAATAAAATCACTCTTATTTAAATTAATATTAAAATAATATCGCGAATTATTAATAAAAAATCTATTATTATTATTGAATACTTTGTTAATATGAGTTAAAATAAATGTTTTCAATTTTATTAAAAAATATTTTTAATTCAAAAAAAAAACAATTGAATTTATTTTCTATAACAAAAGTAGATATAAATTATATAAAAAAATATAATTTGAAATAAATGGAATTAATTAATTAATAATAAATAAATACCGTTTCGTCTAATCCTCCGAGAATTAAAAGTTCTATGGGTTTAACTTGCATTATGTAAAGATTATTAATTAGTAATAATTACTAAATTAATAAAAATAATTTGTAATTGGAAAATACAATAAAATAAAATAAAATAAAAATTAAAGGGAGATGTTAACGTCTCAACAGCAGAAGAAAAACTGAATGATTTTATTTTCAAAAATTAATTTATGCATAATATTCCTTAAAAATTATTACAAAAGAGTAGAAATCGGAAAAATAATATTTAGATTAATATTAATCAATATTAATCTAAAGGCGATAAGATTAGAAAGTTAAAATTTCTACCCCGATTTTTGAAATTAAGTATTCTTTGTTTTTTTTTCTAAGAAAAATATAATGAAAAAAATATATTCATTATACAAGATAAAAAAATAATATTGTTTATATACAAAAAAAAAACTAATATTTTTGTAGATTATCAGTTTCAATACAATAATAGAATTTTTATCTTAACTCTTAACTCTGAAAAAATAATGTATTATTAGGTAGATTAAATATAAAAAATATTAATTTTGTTTTCATGTTGAGAAACCTGTTTTAATTGTAAACATTGGTCGTCAAATAAATATTATAAATGTTGATTATTAAAAACAATTAATATTGTGTTATTCAAAATAAATATAATTGATATGAAATTTAAAAATATTTATTTTTAATATATTACATTAATTAGAAATTATATATATTTTAGAAAATTAATAAAAAAATTGTATTTTTTTAAAATCTAATTTTGAATGCATTTATATATTTTTTATATAATTAATATTCTGACATTATTTAATGGCGTTAATACAAATTATTAGAGTTCCTTAATCGAGGGGTGCGTTTTTTGTTTTTTTTTTTTATTATTATTGTAGGTGCGGACTCGGAAAATTTATGACAATATTTTTATGACAATTTCGTGCCACGGGTCATTTTATTTCGTGTCTTGGCTGCTGATTAAAATGAAGAAAAAAAAAGAAAACGAAAATGGGGAAAGAAAAATTTTCTAATTGAAACACTCCCCGATTTAATTAATTTATTTCGTCCGACGATCGTTCGATTTTTATCGCAATATCTAAATGTATTGTGATTTTTTTTTAAGCAGGTTACTAATTATGTATTTTTTTTCATTCGCATCATCATACGAGTTATTTAAATAAATAAAAAAATAATATTTCTAGTAAAGATTTGGATGAGAATTTCTCATTTATCCGCGAGAATCCCGTCGAGACCCACCTTCGGCTACAGGCGGTTAATTAATTTTTAAAATTGCCCTAATTCATCTCATTCCTTTGTCCCGTGCCCCGTTTCGCTCATCCCTTTTGCGATATATTTAAACGTTAACATTAGAATGGGGAGGAGTAGAAAAGGGTGGTTTGACCCCGAGCCAGGCTCGGTGGTTTACTTCCTTCTAGAGTGGCAGACGAGCGAATTGGCAATTTCCTTTCTTTCTCGAGTGCGAATTGCTTGTCTGCATAAATGCTCCCATTGGGCACACTCCTGATGCTCGTCGTCCTCATTCCTGATCCTCATCCCTGATCCTCATCCGGATTTTTCCCGTTCTGATTTTGAACAAATTAAAAGGCGCAGTAGCATTCAGTCTACCTCCTTTATCCATTTATTTTTTTTTTCAAATTTATTTTTATTTTATTACAGATCCGAGTTCGATTAGTATGGCATCAGTTAGAATTAAGTGTCATATTAACCGCTGCAATCAGACTTGAATGAAACATGGATTAGAGATCGAAGAATGCTTCACGTAAAAAAAAAGGTTCACCACATCTGATCTATACAATAATACTTACCTGACTCAACTGTAATTGAGAAATTTAAAAATATCAACAAATCGGATAATGAAAAATTTTGCAATATTTTATATATAATATATTTAATAAATATTAATAGTAAATATAGAAAAATATTGATATAAGACATTTGTCAAAATTTAAAGAGCATTCTATAAATAATTTTCATAATATAAAATATTAATAAATAATTGATATTTTAAATTAATAATGCGTATAAATTATTAATTCTAAAATAACAATTATTTATCCTTCATAAATAATATAAATTTTGTACTTTTCGTTTAGTTTAATACATATGTATGTGCTCAGTTTACATAGAAAATAGCGATTTGTTTGATGGAAATTTAATTTCACGACTCGATTCCAGAATCAAATGGGTCAAATATGGCGAATGTCGTCACGATTAATTCCCCGAGGATAGACCGGGGATTCCCGGCACGTGTTTTTGATGGTAACAAGTTTATCAATTTGCACCTGAACTCCGACAAAAATCGTACGAAATCCGCTCAAAAATCACTTTAGCGACTATGAAAAAAAAACAATAATAATAAAATGTATATATTATTAATTATATATATATTATTTTATATAATAATAATAATAATGATAATAAATTAAAAATTTTAAAAATGCGAATTTAATATGCGAAAACTTGAATCTTAGATTAGTGTTCGTTCAATATCGATATATTAATATCCGAACGAATGAATAAACTAGTCGGTTAATTTTAACCGTTCGTTCGCGATTCCCGTTTTAAAAATTTAAATCATACCAAAACTTTAAACTTGAACGTTCTATTCTATATACATATATATATATGTAAATGAATGTGATTTTTTTTTCAAAATGAAAAAAGTAATCTGCATAAAAAAAATGAAAGTTCTCCTTCGACGGCCGAATATTTTTGCGGATTAAACATTTGAATTTCAAATGGAAAATCAAAGGCGTCGATGTATTTTTGCAGTCTGAAAAGTTGAAATTTCTATATATTTTTTTGTTCGTCTGCGATTATGCATTTTATTAGCACTGCCAGTACGTATAGAAAAAAATTGTATTAATAACAAAAAAAAAATCAATTAGTTTTGAACTTTTATCGGTCGTTCAGGGTTCAAATTATCCTATATTAGATCATATCGATATACTGAATGACGAATGCAATGTCGAAATATATGATTTAAATAGAAAAGGTTAACACACACACACACACACATGAAAATCTATCTAGGATTTATTTTATAACATAAAGTTCGATGTACATACATATTTATATATTTCATTCGCATTCCGTATTAATGTACGCAAAGCTTTACATTACCCTTCGAGCGATAGCGTGGAATATTTTCCGACGTTTTCCCTAAGGGATGGAAAATTATTTTACGGGGAAACCTTTCCATCGATCACTTTCACAAGTAACGATAGTTTTTTTTTTCTTTGGCGGTCTTTTATTTTTTAACTGAACCACATGGGAATTCAAATGTCGAGCATGATTTAATTAAAAGTTTTTGAAAGAACAACATTGAATTCTGTTGAAATGGAATATATTAACTAAAAATATGATTCTATTGTTCCTATATATAAATAGAGAACGGATTGAAAGTAACTACTTATAATGGCGGTTCCCAATCTGTGGTACGCGTACCCCTAGGAGTACACAAAAAAGTTATTATGGCGGAAGAGATACTGTGATCGAAAAGTTAGGTGAAATTGTTATTTAAAATTCCCGGGCATTAGGAAGGCAGGTAAATTGTATTTTTGTTTTCCATGGTTGGTAGGACTGTCTATTACATTTGCCAAGCGTTTGTTTGTTAAAAAGTTTAATTATCTCTGAATTAATTGGTTCCTTCATCACGATAATGTACCATATCATCATGGTTCGTCGCGACTTTTTTGCCAAAAACTAGACTCATATCGTTTCGCAATCACCGTATTCGCCCGATTTGTATCCGTGCGACTTCTGGCTATTCGGCAAACTCAAAAGGCTATTGCGGGGACGCCGTTTTGACACTATTAAGGAGATAAAAACCGAAACGAAGAAGAACTCGAAGTCTATATCGGAAAATTATGATTTCGACTGTTTCGAGGACGAAAAATTAATTTAAAAGAATAAATAAATACTTTAAATTTTATAAACAAATTCACCTTACTTTTTGATCTCAGTGTTATATATATATTAGGGATACACCAATGAAAAAAAATTGAGAACCTCTGACTTATGACAAATCATGAATAACTTTACATATAGACTTTATATAAGTGGATTAATCATAGAATTTGTTAATGTATAACTATTAAATTTAGTATATTTTCACTGTAACTAATTAATTTTCTAATCTCTTATTGACTTTATTACAAATTGTATACTTAGCATATATAATTTATTTTAAATATTAATATTATATATAATTTATATCGAACACTTTTTATTAATTTTATTTTTTTTGCTGTTTAATTTAAATAATAATGTCTAAAATATTAATTAGATATTTAAGAAGGAATATATTCCATATTCAAATTGATAAAAATCAAACCATTTTTAAGTGCTTCTTTTGTAAAACGATAGATTATCAGTGGCGTACGGTAATTTGTTATTTTTTTTTGGAAACTAAATTTATAAAGAAATATACATATATAAGATAATTTTTTTTTACGACTTTTAGAGATTTAGTCATAAAAAAGATGCGATATATAATATAATGAATAGACCACTTTATAATGTTATCGTCTTATCGACTTGATCTATTCTCGAAGATTAAACCAAGTTGTATTTTTCAAATTAAAAATTAAAAGTGCTCGTTTCGCCATTAAATTAACATAAAAAAAGTTTTATATAAATACATATTTATAAAAGACTGTTAATTTTTTAACGTCTCATTAACACGCAACGAATCGCGAAATTGCCATTAAAATTACAATCGCACAAGAGAGCGATTAATGTTACAACTCGAAATTCCACTAATCAAAAATAATTATTTTAGTATCGTATTAAAATAATTAAAAATATATATATATATATATTAAGCTTTCTATGTTAAATTTTAAAATGAAAATGCAATTATTTTGACAGTGTAATATTTAACTTTTATGAATTTTTGATGATCGTTTATGAACGCGCTATTTGAGAATCGTTTTACATTTTAATTAACGATCGACAAGAAAAGTATAAAAATCACTATAGCAGTAAAGCCGAAACAAATTTTACTGTGTTACAACACGAAATGAATTTAGAATTTATGTTGTATGATATAAAAATAGGTATGCTAGTTAGGCGTTTAGAGTTTGAAGTATATATATGCTATATAATATATATATATATATATATATATATATATATATATATATATATATATAAATTAAACAATTATTATAATATTTTTTTAAGTATATATATATATGAAGTATATGGTATATGAAGACAACCATCATAGACTAGTAAGTATAAAGAGAAATAAAATTATTTATTTATTTAGATATAAAATTAAATTTTTACAAAAAAATATTTATTTATAAATTGTTGAAGATCGAAATCTAAATTTAAAAAAAAAATCCGAAATAAATTCAATATTAATTAATCTTCAAATTTGTCGATTTAACTGTTCACTGATCTATTGGAAACTTTATATATTTTTTAAATTTAAAATTTTCCCACTTGTACCCTTTGGCCTGTTAACGTCTCATATACATATGTAGGCGCTTTCAGTTGGCCGTGGAGAAAAAAAAAGCTGCCAGTTTATGTCGGGTAAGCACGCCATAAAAAATAAACAGAACAAGGGGTACTAAATGGTCTGGGGGTCCTTCGTTCTACCAGAAAACACCAATAAATTAAGCCGTAAAACTCCTCCCCTTTTCTACTATATATAATATAAAATACGAACACACACACACACTAATATAAAATTATATATTTATATATATATATATTTATAAGTGTGTTTATGGTACCCTTTCTGGTTTTGGTCTTCGGCGAATAGCGGTTGACCAGCTCGACACATAAATTAATTACTAGAAAATTCCTACTAATTCTAAACACATTTTAGAACTACTTTGATTAATTACAAATGCCGAACGTTTTTTCAACATTTTTAATATATAATTTTAGTCTTCAAAAATGATCACAAATAATGGTCATCGGTCGCCAGAGTAACGCGCGCGGCGATCACGCATATTGATCGCCGGCCACCAATGTGTTAAGTTAAGATATATTAATAATAAAAATGATTTTGAAACATATTATTATTATTTTATATTTTCAGATAATTGCAACGTCCTGAATGGTCGGTTTAACAAGCGCTGGTTATTTATACAGTCAGTAGGGTAGTTAGGGTCAACACATGATGGTAGTTAAAATACGGACTGATGACTTCATCTACGCTCGGGGTCAGTTGTCTGATGATAATTTATGACAGATGTTAATTTATTGGTGAACGTTAGTCAGAAATGAACGAATATTGAACCGAGGGTTAAAAATTCCATAGTGTTTTTTTTTAATTATTAAAAAAATATTTAATGTAGTCTGTCGTATATGAATATTTATTTTTCAATTTGATTTGCATGTTGGATGCAATAATATTTTGGTCTAAAAATATTAATAATATTTAATTGGAATTAAACAATATATTCTCAACATAGAAATTGACATTAAACTATATTAAAAAAGTTTCATATTAAAGATCTAGAAGTCTGATCTATGTTGAACTAGTATTAGGATTGTTAATAAAAAAACTGGCATTGGAATTTAGAAGAAAATGAAAAATAATAATCATAATCAATATGAATTCCAACATTTGTTTGATTAAAAAATATAACTTATAACTGATCAAAATGTAAATATTTATAACTATTTTATTTTATTGTAATGCATCAATATGATAGGTAAGATCTTTAAGAACAATATCTAATTAAAAAGTAAAAATTCTTTTACTTGTTCTAATCCATAAACGAACAATTTAATGCGAAAAAGTAAAGATTTTTAAATACAAAATTTACCTGCATTAGTTTTTTTGATTTCTTTTGAGTCGGATTAGTGAAGATTTTGTGTGATAAGAATGATTATAAAAAAATAGAATCATGATTAATATGAAAAAATTCAATATTAATCATGATACAAAGGGTTAATTTAATAAACAATTCTTTTTGACTAGTGTGTGTGTGTGTAAAAAAGAAAAACGTCATTAGCGGAAAGTAGAGAACCTCGATACCTAATTTTTTTTCTACCCTTTATAGTATGGGGCAAGGGCAAAAGAGGAATGGTCAGACGTCGTAAACTTCACCCTTTTAATTTGGAAAAAGGGTTTTTCGGGTTTGCGAGAAACAGCTGTCTCGGTTCAACTCCGACCGGCGCGATAAAAATGGTCGGTTTACGAGCTGTTTTAGCCAAATGCCAAATAGGTGTTTATGGAAATTTCGAAATTAGTCTCATTAACGGCCGTTTTGCGTTCGTCGCCGCCGTTCGGCGTCCATTTTATAATTTGGATTTTTGACCTTTTAAACCGTGACAAAAGGATAACTTTTTTTTTAAACTAAAAAATATTCTAATTATTTTAATTTATAATATTACATACTGTATTAACAATAATAACAATTGCTATTTTATTATTATTCGTCATATAATATTACCGTACTATCGCATTATTAATAGTATTTATATCATAAAAACAATATAATTAATTACCACTAATTGATCGATTATTTTATAAATCTGTTAATTGATTCTTACATTGTCATCGAGAATGAACAAGTATGCAAAATTTCAGCCAAATCGAACATCGAAAAGTGCTGAAAAAATCGTTTACAAAATTTCACACGGACAAACACACTAGTGAAACTTATATAAAAGTGTGTAATAATAATTAAAAAAAAAAACATATTGTATATTTCTATTCGGGCGTTTTATCTTTTTGATTTTATTCTCCGTCACCTCTTTTGATTGCTTGACTTGTTTTTCTTTTTTTCTTTTTAACTGGAAGCGATTAATTTGTGAGGTATAAAGGCATCTTTTTTTTATTTCTATCTTTATTTTGGGCGATGGTGTTAATTGAGAGCAATTAATATCGGAGATTAATTGGATCGTACAAAAGGCAACGCGCATCGGTTCGTGGAAAGTTGATTAACTCGTTTACTCTTTTATATTGAACTGAGATATTAGAGTACATAGGATACAAGTGTTGAGGATTTAATTTACATTGATAATTGTTTTTCAATATGCACATAATGAAACAGTGAACATATATTATTTTTTTCATTCTCAACTCAACAGAAAATCAATAATGTATTTAGACAAAGAAATTAAAAAAAAATTTTTTTCAATATATAATAAGAATAAAATTTCTTAGAATTACAAAATTCAATATTAACTGTAAAAATATTAATATTTTTTTTTGTAATTTT
>JANIJI010000014.1:840000-960000 GCA_024500535.1 Leptonema lineaticorne
ACCATGGAGAGTGTGTTAATTTAATGAACACGCGAATTAAAATTGTTATTTATATATTGATTTCATTTTACCATTTTTATAATTGAAAACGGATGATATATATCAGTGTTAGTCAAACTTTTATTTTTTTTAATAAAGGATTTCTTGAGTAGACATGTCAAACTCATAACGTCTTGCGGGCCGCATCAACTTTTGTGTACACTATAAATTGTGGGTGGCACCGTTCAAAAAATTAATAAAAAACGATTATTTTGTATTTATTATTATTATTTTTTATATGAAAAGTATAAATATTCCATATATACATATATTCAAATTTTCCTACTACAAGCATTACAAGCTTTATAATAGAAAAATCACTTTTCATTAATTTAAACTGTACACTATAACTTTATTAAACGGAACTATGTATATACAAATAAAAATAAAATTTACTATTAAATATTAATTTTATTATTTTTTTTTAAAATAGCATATCTCGATGGTCCGCATGAAATGCCTCATGTTTGACATATTTTCTTTTTCATGTTTTCAAAAATTTCTGTTAAAATATATATATTTTTCTTCATATTGTCACTTCTTTTATTTTCTCGAAATCTTATTCATACATCCATTTATAAGATTTTCCTAACTTGTGTCTCTCTCATACATATAGTTTCAAATATTGTTTCATAATCGTATAAAAATTTTATTAATAATAATAATAATAATAACACACATAAGACATAATCGATTTATATCGTCGACATAATATATAAAAAGACAAGTTGCAAGCGTTCCGCGGCACAAAGGTGGAAATTTGCCGACGCGAGCTTAATTCAATTTGTAGACTTGACGAGATTATCTAGTTGTCTGGAGACACGTTGTTGTCTTTATATTATGGCGTTGAACACTATATACAGTGTTTCGTCGATAATAACACTTTCGCAGAATCGAAATATGTAGCCGTGTTGTTATATTATGTAGCACGGGTGGATTCAATTAGCGAAAGTGTCGATCACACACTCCGCTCCGGAGCGAAATACGCTCCTGGATAACAGGTGTGTGTACCATAGACAAAATTCAATTACAACAATATTAACCGACACTCGAAAACATAAAAGCTCTTATGAGAAAGAACACAGGACTTGCATTACATTAAGGTCCTTCCACTAACGTTACGGGTACCGATTTACTATATAATATCAACTGATCACATTCTATTTCGTATACTATATTGAGTTTTATGATAACACTATGATCAAAGTTTACATAATTATTTCGTTTAATTGATTTATCTAAACTATAAGAGTATATTCATATTATTTTACAAGATTAATTATATTAATAATATTTTATTTATTTAACCTTTTAACTGTTAGAAAACAATATATTATATTACCTTATTAATGACATTTAAATGCTTTTTCGATATTTATCAGAATTCTTTTATGATATATTAAGCTTTATTATATTAAAATTGAATTGAAAAATATTGTTTTACATACGCGTCAAAAGGTTGACTATCGCTGTCACGCATCTTTTAGCTGGTGATCGGCAATCTTTTGGATTGGAAGAATCAAGAATCACAATTTACAAAATATCAAAGTTTTTAAAGATTCACAATTTTTTTTCTAGCTGACAATAAATAGTGCTTGCATAAATAAAGTTTTTTGATTAAAAAAACTAATCTATTCATAGGAAAAAAAATCTATTTTTTTCATATATAAGCATATAGTTTTTTTTTCACAAAAAATTAGATTATATATATATATATATATATATATATATATATATATATATATATATATATATATATATATATTATAACAGTATTGAAGATTTTTGTTTGATTGAAAATTGGCGGAAACTATCGAAAAATGGACAACAATGGAGAAATTCTTAACAAAAAAAATCTGAATAATATAATTCTCCTCAACAACAAATGTACATCTGCATTACCACTTAAATACTGAAGGTGTTATCTGAATACTATTATTATTTAGGTTCCACTATATTAAGGTGATCAATCGTCTTTTTTTTTGGAAGGACTATCCTCCATTTTGTCCTTGTCTTTGAAATATATCCTAGTATATATTCGTGTTAGGTAGATTTTGAGAGTTTTTAAACCGACAAAAGATTCTTTAGAGTCAACCTTAAAACTGAAGACCCTTTAAGAGAGTCGACTTCAAGAAGGTTGAACTTTTTTTTGGAACAATCTGATAATTTAAATCTATCAAACCAATATCAACGTGTCCTCCTTTTTATAAGAAAAAAGTTGGACACATTTTAATTATATATTGAAAACGTTTTTATTTTAATATAATTGATATACTGATAAATATTTTTATAAATTTAAAAGGGATAAATATAAAAGGGATTGATAAAAAACTGCACATCGTGTCGTGAGCCAAATAAATTTAACGTGCAGACAACGAATGACACGAATGATATAAAAAAAAAAAAGAAACACGTTGCATGCAGGGGATTGATTTTGTTCAACTGGTATAAATTTGTTACAACATGCCAACTGTGCTCACACGCAACTTTAGAACAGTGCCGTGCCCGATCAGTGCTCCAAATAGGCAGCCGCCTCAGATAGTTATGTGTTTAACTCGCTTTATTTGCTTAGACGGTTTTGCTGACCGGTTTTAGATTTTATTATATTTTTCATTCAGATCTATTTACATCGAATATTGGATTATAAATAATACTACTGATATTGTATAAAATAAATTTAATTGATTTTTAGTAATAATTATAATATAACTATAGAAATATATATATATATATATCGAATTATAATTAATTGCCATTAATCGGGTAATTATTTTATAAATCTGTTAATTGACTATTGCATTGTTATCGAATGTGAGCAAATATGCAAAATTTCAGCCAAAACGTATATCGAAAAGTGTTGAAAAAATCGATTACAAAATTCCACCCAGACAAACAAACGAGTGAAACTTATATAAAAGTGTGTAAAAAAAATATATTTCTTCCAAATTAATATGAAAGAATTTTTATATATTGATTTTGATATAGACGATTTGTATTTTCAATAATAGGCAAAGACGTATAATATATGATAAGTAAAAATAAATATAATGATTAAAAGAAGAAAATTGTGGTTGTAAAGAAAAAGTTTATCAAAATATATTTTAAAATGCTTCTTTTGAGATATTTATCTATTTAGAAAATTTTTGACCAAATTTCTATATCTTAAGCTTTTAACTGTATGCATCTATAGAATAGTCCTTTGGGGTCAATCCTCAAGCTTGTGCTTTTTATTTACTGCACTATCGTTGCTGGTGTATATATATATATATATATATATATATATATATATATATATATATATATATACCTAATTATTGTTAGTTCGCGTGCTTTGAACAGTAGCAAATCCGTTCCTGGCAGTACGAGTAACGATTTATGCAAAACATTACTGATTATACGTTTCAATGGGAACTTCATTACAGGCTGCATGTAAATCTGCAATTTTTCACGTGAAATTTACTAGTTCACCCCTAATTATTACCGAACTACAGTATAAAATTAATATATTAAATCGCTTTCAAGTTTTACCATTTTTACATTCTATATGAAGATTCTCATTAATCGATGTAAAAGTGTATAAAATTTATTCAAGATTTTGATTGTAAATTTTCGAAGAACAATAATAATAAGCACCCTTTGAGCTTTGTGAAGTGTCGTTTAATTAATAATTAATCTGGAAATTGAATCGAAATATGCATTTTCGATCAAAAGCAAGCACAGACGATGCATTTGCGGGCAAAGAGAGAGAGAGAGAGAGAGTGAGAGTGAAACAAACACGTGTCTGTACTTTATGCGGGGAGTTCTGTGTGTAACGTTTTAAGGGACGGAACGTATTGCAGCCAGGGGTTGCCAAATATAATTATCGGCTTAATGAGTACTACAAGTTTCTCCGTCTCGCTCGTGTTTACAACACACTTATATACAGCGTGTCGATTTTATGACACAAATTAACGGTGAAATTGTATTTTATATAGAAAAATACAATATAAAAATATTATAAATATAACGAACGATATATCATATAAATAAAAATAGATTATAATTGACTTAAAAAAATAATATAACACTGTGATCAAAAATTAAGGTGAATTTGTTTATAAAATGTTAATTCTTTATTTTTTCTTTCAAATCCTCTTCAAAGTACTTTTGCCAACGCTTTTTCCAGTCTTTAAAATATTTGAAATAGTTTTTTTCCGATATAACCTTAAAGACCTAATTCGATTCGATTTTTATCCCGCATTGGCCTTTTGAGTTTGTTGAATAGCCAGAAATCACGCGGAGCCAAATCGGGCAAATACGGTGGTTGTGGAACGGTATAAGTCGAGTTTTTGGCAAAAAAACTTGCAAAGAACCAATTCAGTATGACATGATGTATCTAATGAAGGAACCAAGAGTTGTAAAAATACTTGTAACTCGAAGATAATTAATCATTATAGACAGTCCTATACATTGGAAAAAAAATAAAATTTCATCTTACTTTTTGATCACATAGTACAATAAATAATTAAAAAAAAAAACGACTATCAATATGGAGATGGTTTTAATTTTTAATTTTAATTAATAATTATTTTAATTTGCCACATTTTCGTCGAAAACTGTATATATTTAAGCAACGTACAAAAGATATAGATGTACTTTATATAGAAAGGCCTCTAATTGCATATCCGAGTAATATCGCGAACTGAACACACTATTTCACACGCAAACATGGAACTTGTTTGATCTAAAATAATTAACATATTGAAATTCGAAAATAGATTTATGTCGAATTTATCAAAACTGACATTCTAGTGTGGAGTCCGTTAAGTAGGACTCTATAATCGGTCTTTAAATATATTATTATCTTATAAAGAATGCTCTTCTATATATATTTTTTTAATGCTCAATTTCCACATGTTAATTTAAGATTTTTAAACAATATCTAATAAATTTTTAGTGTGACAATATAACTTCAATCATCACTTTCATAAAAAATGTTTCTTATTTTTGACTGGGTTTAAAAAATTTAAACCAAAATTCTGAAAGATAATTTTAAATTTCTGTTTAAAATTAACAGTATTGTTTTAAAGCGCTCCAACTTCATCATCTCTTTTAGTTTAAGTTATATTAGTGAGTGACTACGTTAACCGACTTTTACTACAATATATAACACCGTGATCAAAAAGTAAAGTGAATTTGTCTATAAAATGTTAATTCTTTATTTATTCTTCCAAATCGATTTCATGCCCTTAAAAGTAAACGCACTTTTGCCAACGTTTTTTCCAGTCCTCGAAGCAGTCGGAATTGTCTTTTTCTGTTATTGTCTTCGATTCGGTTTTTATCTCCTCAATTGTGTTAAAATGGCGTATCTGCATTGGCCTTTTGAGTTTGCCGAATAGCCAAAAGTCACACGGAGCGAAATCAGGCGAATACGGTGGTTGCGGAACGATATGAGTCGAGTTTTTGGTGAAAAAGTCGCCAAGAACCAATGCATTATGACATGGTTTATGATCGTGATTAAGAAACCAAGAGTTGTATATGGTAAACACGTGTAACTCGGGTATAATTAAACTTTTTGAAAAACATTGTTATAGACAGTCCTACCAACCTAGGAAAAAAAATTACAATTTATATGCCTTTCTAATAGCCGGAAGTTTTAAATGACAATTTCATTTTACTTTTTGACCACGGTATATATATAAATGGTCTATGTATTGTTTACTACAATAGTATTGATATGTACCTAGTATTATAATATGTCAAGGGAATTGGCAAAATTACCCTGACATTTCGATAAGACGGCCTCTATACAACTGGGATATTTGACAAATGCTCTATACAATGTCAAAGGGATATATAGACCAAAGGAAACTTTCCCTTTGGGGCTGCAACCCCGTATATTCACCTATTATATCAATTATCGAATCGATCGATCCAATATATTATTATTATTTTACTTTCAAATCAATTATAATTAAAAATAAATCGTTTAACATGCTATAAGAATAAAAATTTAAAATTACAAAATTTAACTATCAAGTTTTTTTTAAGAGATCTTAAAAGTGCATTAGGCTAAAAAAATTCTGAAAAATTTTATTAAAAAAATATATTACAGATTTTTAATTATATTTTTTCATTACATTTCGCAGAAAATTCAGGGTGTTTCATCCTTAGGGGATGATTTTGTGTTTATCTTTCGCGCTTACGCTTCACGATTGTCAAATATTTGCTCAGTTTTGTGTCAAAATACGAATTATGTCACGATTCGAATCACGTCTGCGTGTCAATAAATCGGTGACAGCGTTTTAGATTAGGGTATTTTATGTGAATTAGATCGGATGAATTTGAGATATATATATATTATAATATATATAAAAAAAGTTGTTTGATTAGTAGCTGGCGATCGTATGAAAAATATGGTCCCCAAGGGAGCGCGACGTAAAACCATATTAGAGTGCGATGTTCGATATATAATCACGTTTGATTATATTGAGATAAAAATAGATAAATAATAATAAAATTTATAGTGTATATATTTTTTTATAAATCTGAGTTAATTATTATTTTTTTTATTAAAGTGATTAATTATTATAGTGGAAAATCTATTACACTGACTACAATGAGAAAGCTTTAAAATCGATCAAATACGATTATCGAGGAGGACATTTTACAATGGAGGACGATTGTCAACTTATTTTCAACCTTTTGCACTCGAGAGGTATCGTTCAGTCACCACTTAGAGTATTAGATTATTTATATTATTTTTTTTTGTAACGAATTCTCATATTTTTTTAACAATCTTGCCATAAGGATTAAAAAGATTAAAATTTGTAATCCTTATAAAACACAAAATGATAAATCGATTGCGTATATAGATCAGTATACTTGTTTTTTAATGAAAATTTCTGAAACGGTGACTTTTTTTTTTTTTTTTTGAAAGCAAAAGATCGATTCAAATTATATTCTAATCGCGCGGATAGAGAATTTGAGAATTGGATGCACACTTATATCCGTCACACTTTTATCGCACGGAATGTGTGCCATTTCTCAATGCACAAATCTCCCGACCACCATAAACCATCACCATCTACAGAAGCTACACCATCACCGCCCATGGATAATGGATAATGGTGCTGGAGGATTTTAAAAAGCGACCCGTCCAGATTTTATCGACGATAATTTATTATGGCCGTGATGGGAATAAATTTCAGCCGTTCGATTGCCGACCGTGACGGATTCATTTGCGGATACGCACACACACACACACACACACACACACACATATCTAGACATTATATATAATGCCTATTAAAATAATGTTTATGTTTAATTGTTGTTTGAGAAAATTCAATGCTACAGAACAACAGAAATATCGTTTTCATATATATATTTTTTAAAAAATCCAACTCAAAACTATATAGATATTTCTATATTTGGTATTCTGTTATTGTATTATATATACAAAGGTTTAAATACTGAACCCACATCAAATTATGCTCATTCATCTTCAAGGTGTTTCTCGTGACCAAGGATCGCGACCTTCGACCCTTTTCGTCTCAGTTTTGCGTCCGACTGCCCCTTTTTGAATTCGACCTTTGTTGAGCCATTGATAACCTTTACCGTGTTAGTTCATTTTGCAAGACAACTTTTTCCTTATTGTTTCAACAATTATAAACATTTCAAAAATGACACGATAACCAAAAACAATCTTAAAATTAATTATCGGATACAAATCAAAATTCAGACGTACATGTACGTTCATATATATATATATATATATATATATATATATATATTTTTTTTTTTGGTTGGCTCGAAGGAAGTCTAAACACCAAGTCAAATTTTCAATCACTTCTTACAGCAATTGAAGTCAGTGATAATGTGACAAATATTGTCAAGGTGTCAATTGGTTTTATAGCCCAGAGACTTCACTGTCAAATCACAGGTCTATTTTCATCAACAACTTTGTTTTGAAACTATTTACCAAATGTACAACAGCCGTATGGTCATGTGGCATCAGTTCTTGCACAAATTGAATTTTGTAAATTCACAAAACTTAATCTTCCATAAAGTGGATAGACATAGTTTCAATTATCAAGCAACATGCCGAATGAACTCATATGGCTCTTCTTCATCTACAGCAGCAATAGCTTCTTCAGTTGGCACTATATGACGTCTCTGATGATACATTTTATCCTGTGGAGTAAAATTGGTGCACAATTAAACCGTGCTTATTCGAATTAATTGCTCTAATGAACTATCATATCGATCGTAAAATGTGTATTAAAAAAATTGTACAATTTTTAGGCATTGTTCAGGTATTAGTCAATACATAATATAATGACATATCGAACTAAATATCGATTAATTTATATTTATATATATATGGGCATAAGCAGTAATGCAGAGGTTTAATCTTAGATTTAGCCGTTTTTATATAGTGTTACGGTGTCGATGATCGATACATAGGGGCGTTATGTTAAAAAGACGGTTCACCCCTGCTTAACTTTCATAATTAAACCTTCCACCTTCAGGCTTGATACATGGAGGCTGTTAGCGCGTTATGAGGCAGTTACCGAACTGATATTATGTATTATACGAGGCTCGGCATTCACAACGTTTAATTTATTGTACGCACCTGCTTTGCTCAAAACGGCCCCATATATTGTCTCTAGTGCCGATTATAAGTGCGCACGAAAAGCGATTTTATTTAAGCTAGTCGTAATTAAAACAGTGCCATGGTCGAAAATATTGCGATTTTCGGCCAAATGTCGGCAGTCGTATATTTTCGAAATGATAAATTTATATATATATATAATCTAATTTATTTTGCAAAAAAAAAACTACTTATATATGAATAAATAGTTTATTTTTTTTTATTATTAAAAAGCTTTATTTATGCAAGTACTTTTTATTGTTGACGAGAAAAAAAATTGTGGCCCTTAAAAAACTTTGAAATTTTATAAATTGTAATTTTTGACTCTTCCGACTCAAAAGGTTGCCGACCTCTGTTTTTAACGATTTCATTCGAAAATTATACATTTAAAAATCTAAAATGTCCATAATTTTTAAAGCAATTATTCTTTAAACGATATATAATTGTTTATTTTCATTAAATATTACAAGGACTTAACGAAATAAAATCGCAATTTCTTTTAACTATAAAAATATTATTTTTTTATTTTAATTATATTTATATTCGATAAAGTCATTTTTAAACAGAACCGATGATGAAAACGACTCCAAAGTACTGCTAAGAAGATTAAATATTTTCCCATTTACTATATACATATATATATATGTATATGAAAAACGTTTACCATACAATTTTATATACTAAGATATAACAAAAGACTGAAATGTAATTTATCATCGTTTAAAACGAACAACGTTGAAAAAAAATTATATATATATATATATATATATATATATATATATATATATATATATATATATATATATATATAAATACGAAAATCAAGGAAAAAAGATTACAATAAGCGCACACAAATATAATAACATTTTTTTAATAAAGCAAAGAAAATTATGTTATTTTAATAAATTACTACTCTATTATTAACGACAGTCCTTTATTTGCCCTTTTAATATTTTAATAAGCATTCTAAAAATTATATATATATATATATATATATATATATATATATATATATATATATATTCATTATATTTTATAATTTTAATTTGATTTTTAATGTTGTATATAATTTATAATTCAATTTTAGTATACAATATCTCAATTTGTGATCAAAAAAAGTAAAGTGAAATTGTTATTAAAACTCCCGGCCATTAGGAAGACAGGTAAATTGTAATTTTTTTTCCTAGATTGGTAGGACTGTCTATA
Organism: Leptonema lineaticorne; assembly: GCA_024500535.1. Taxonomy (NCBI): domain Eukaryota; kingdom Metazoa; phylum Arthropoda; class Insecta; order Trichoptera; family Hydropsychidae; genus Leptonema; species Leptonema lineaticorne. Next base: position 849,881 of record JANIJI010000014.1, read on the forward strand.
ACATTTGCCAAGCTTCTGTTTGTCAAAAGGTTTAATTATCTCCGAGTTACACGTGTTTTTACAACTCTTGGTTCCTTCAACACGATAATGCACCATGTCATATTGTTCCGCAACCACCGTATTCACCCGATTTGGCTCCGTGCGACTTTTGGCTATTCAGCAAACTCAAAAGGCTAATGCGGCACGCCGTTTTGACATGATTGAGAAGATATCAAAAATGGTTTTGAAATTTATACCGGAAAAAGACTAAAAAGCGTTGGAAAAAGTGCGTTTTATTTGACAGGGATTACTTTGAAGGGAATGAAATTGATTTGGAAGAATAAATAAAGAATTTACATTTTATAAACAAATTCACCTTACTTTTTGATCACAGATTTATATTGATCTGAATTAATATTAATATTTTATTGTCCTTGAATAAAACTGAAAGAGTTGACGATTCTCTTAGTGAATCGTATTAATATCTTTTAAAATAATTAAATCCGTAGAAAATCTAATAAACGGAAAAGTTTTTATTTATTATTATTAATTTAAAAACATACACACTTATATATATATAAAAGTGTTTGAGAAAAAAAAACAATACAAAATGGCGGCAAAACAGTAAATTAAAAACCGCCATAATCGCCCATATTCATCGACTCCATTCTAGATGCGAGATTAATTTTTAATTCCATTAAAATCGTCCATCGGGAGGGTTGCGGACTCCAAGGGTCGAAACGGTCCGAATCGGAAAATGGGAAATTGTATATGTGTGTGTGTGTTTGTAGGAGGGGGGGAGCAGGGTGGTTTTTTTTGCGATTTTTAATCTGTTTCAATTTGGCGCGCTTTTGTGTACACCGTCCAACCCCTTGCGTGTAATTTATTTATCTTTAATTATAATACCTTTCAACCAATTATGCTTCTTTGTTATCGGAGAAGTCGAATGTGAAAGAGTGGGGATTTAAAAAAAAGAAAGTGGTGGGGGCGAGGCTATTGGTTTGTTTGAATTCTTCAAACCCTCGAGGGTTTATATAATTTTTTTTTGAGAAAATTAAAAAGCATAAATGATACAATCGTTCAAATAAATATAATATAATTTTATATAACAAGTCGACCCGATTTAAGAAATTCGTGCATTATAATCAAATTTATGATTGATTTTAAAATTAACTTCATTTTTTTATGTCTCTCCTCCCCCCCCCCCGCTTCGCATACATGAAACGGATTATTCCCTCGTTTTCGATTTACGAACAAACCCCCGCGGGGGTTGTTAATTTTTAATCGTTTTCGATGCATAAAAGTGTATTCGAATTATTCACGAAGCCGCTGTTTGCAATGAAAATATTGATATTAAATCGTGAACTGATTTCAAAAGGGTTCTTAGTTGCGTTCTTCTTTGAGCGCCTTTATAAATTTTCATACATATACATGGTGATTTAAAAATGTCGTACGAACGATTATCTATAAATTTTCTTTGTTTAAAAATATATAAATATAAAATAATGTAGCTTCTCTTTTATAATATTTAATGATATATATTATTTTATCTGATGTATGATATAAATAAGTATCAAATCAATTATATATTATATATATATTTAAAAAGTTATTAATGAGGGTTGAATATATATATTTTGACAAAATCGAAATAAGTTGATCGCTTTTTTGTATTATTATTATTTATATATTTTAATTGCATTCCGGTCACTTTTCAACAACTTCTTCTTTCAACTCTTGCGGATTAATAAGGCGGGGGGGGGGGCGCGTTTTTCGTGGCCCGCAATTTTTTAACATTTAATAATTTAAGTTTGCCGCCGACAACAATGGAGCCTTCATCATTTCCCGATTACGAACGAACCCCCAAAGTCTCCGGTTTTTCCGAGCGCCGCCGCCCCTCCCCCCCGGCGAAGGGGCGGTTTGGGCGCCCCTTCGCCCCCCCCCCTCATATTTAAAAACGACCGCACAACAGCCCCGGCCCCGCGCCCATTCAAAATTCATAACAATTATTGTATCAAAGTTTAACAAAAGGGCCTCCGACGAAATTTCCGGACGTACGAAATTGACTTTCGCGCGAGTTGGTCTCCGAGTCTTGTAGCACTTTTTTTTTCCAAACGGTGAAAAATCTCATTTTTGTACCGTCGTTATCGGCGGGCCAACCTTATTTTCTCGCCCTCCACCCCCCATCCCCTCCCCCCTCCCCCATCCAGCACCCCCCCATTTCGCAGACGCTTAAAATATTTTTGCGCCGACATCGACGTCTTAAGCTGGCTATACATTATTCTTGTCGGATGTATGGCAATATGGCGCCCGTTCTATGATCGAATATGAAACCGACACTATTTTAAATTTAAAAATGCTAACGTTAAATATATTGTATCGCATTATAGAGAAACGATTTAAACGATATATATATATATATATATATATATATATATATATATATATATATATAGTATGTAATAAAATGATGAAATTGATTTGCAAAATGATGAATATGTAAAGGACGAGTTTACAAAATGATGAATTAACAAAGGATGAGTTTGCAAAATGATGAATTGGCAAAGGATGAATTGTAAACGTCTCTTTAAAATTTCATCACGCTTTATATAAAATGTTTTCCATTTTTTTTTTGCATTTGTATTATTATAATATTTTTATATCATATATATTAAAAAAAATTGAAGTTTCTTATTATAAAAATAATTAAAAATACGGAAAATATTTTTTATTTATTTATATATATATTATATTTTAAACATATATAATAAATCTTAGATTATTGATTTCAAGTCATCTGATCTATAATATGATTAATCTTCAATTATTTATTGTTATTTTAAATTTATATATATATATATAATATAAAATTTATCACTATACAAAATATTTATTGTACTTCTTTCTAAACTTAGACGTACTCTAAAATGTAACCTATTTTGAAAATTAAATCAGAATAATCAATATATACTTAAATTCAATTGTGATATATTTAACAATAATAATGATAGATAATGTCGAAGGGGTTAAACGAGCGATTCTTGCATGCGTCAGCCTCGAAAAAATAATAATATAATAGAAAAGTGGCGCAAGATAAGAGAACAAAAAAGGAGGCGTAATAGGAGAGAAAGGGAGATAGAGATGGGGAGAAAAAAAAGAGCGACTCGAAAGAAAATCGTTTCGGGAAAAATGAGGAAAGTTGAAAAACTTTCCGGAGGGAAAATTTCACCGCTAGAGCCCGTCTCGTTTCGCAAGCGGCGCTAGTCGAAGAGCTGCGGCTTGTTTCATTATCCGTTTAATTATTTACGTCGCTTTAAGTCGCCGGCCGAGAAGGGGTTAACGAGCGCCAGTGGGGAAACGACGCCGCAGACACGGGGTTAATTTATTCTGCGTACGTAAAGACGCGTTCACACAATCCTGACCGGGCGAACGTTTAATATATGAACGCGTAACGAAAATTCGTTAATTTTAATATGTTAATCGTGTGTGAAATATTGATTTTATTTTCCATTTTTTTTTTTTAATTATCAACAAAATTTTACTCAAACTTATTAGATATACTTAATTTTTTCGGGTTGAAGGTAAAAAAAAAATACGTACAAACCTGCGGGCTATTTTCTGATCCCAAAATTGAATGAATGTATTTTTATAAATAAACTTTTTAATTTATATTTATAATAATGGATCGTATTTATATTTGGTATTATAAATGACATTAAAAATTTATTGAATTTCTTCATCAATTTGAAGAATATATGGAATAAAATGTCTTCTCAATTGAATTGTGGCAGCACTGTCGCGGCGTCTCTATTCGACCAATGAACGTTGATGCCTGTGGATCTATATAGTCCAGCGTTTCCTAAACTTTTTTATACCCATCTTATAAAAATATATATTGATGTATTTACAAAACGAATTATATTTTATTTTTGAAATAAAAATCAAAATTCAAGTTGTTCGTTTGTTTATTGAATCATACGCAAGAATTGCAAAATAATTATATAAAAGAAACGGTTGCCATCTGCATTACTTGAAAAAAATAAAAGTTTTGAAAAATATTAAATTTGTAACGAAATGTTATAGATTTTTTTTGTGTTTTTACAATTTTTACCACGACCTAGCTAATTTTTTCCGCGTTCCGGTTCCGGGTCGCGACCCACATTATGAATAACTCTGATATAGTTTGATAATATTTTATATCTAATAAATATTCAAAAACCAAGTGTTACGACCAAAAAATTCAACTACCAATCTGGTGTGAACAACATGCAATTACTAAACGGTGGGGCGTACAAAAAACAATACATTTTTTTATATGCACATTATCGCTTTCTTTCTTTTAATAAGCAAGGATTATATAAAATATAAAATTTGAATATTGATTGATAACAGACTTATCAGCGAGGAAAGACTTTTGAGTACATTGCGCAAACGTAAAAAGATTTATGAAAAATATCAAACGTACTACAGATTGAGCATCGCATCGCAATATATGCATATTCGTCGTCTGCGACATAATAAAATGAGCATAATATGGACGAATTTAAATGCAAGGGTTTCGTAAAGACGGAAACTATCCGCATTATCAAATCGTCAGCATATGATACTCGCGGGACTTGAATTGGGGGATGAATTCACCCTGAACTTGCGATGACGTCACGTATCTCCCTTCCGACAAATTTACGTTGGAAATTATGTGTATGCGAGTGCACTCAATAAAATTTCTTATAGTTTGACACCGTGCACATTGCATGCACCCCCCTCTCTCTCTCTGGAACACCCATAAACAGCTGTCCCGCGGGAACTACCCGCCCCCCGTTGAGGGGAGGGACTGAATTTAGTGCGTTTAGACTTCCGGATACATTAACGACTGGACCCCTCACTATGCCTCAATATATTTACACAAGTTTCACTTTATTGCTAGATTATTGTGTTGTAGTTTCTCAATATACAATTTTTTTTTCATTTTAATAAAATAAAAAATATTTAATTAATTGTTAAAAAAAATATTAATTTGAACATGTTGAGAAACACTGATTACACCTATCTATTATATAATAATATGCATTCATATTATTATAACAAATGTATTTATTCAATTTATTAAAAATCGAGTCAAAATTTATTATTTATATTTTTTCATCGCAATAAACACGATTAGTCAGTCAAAAGGGAACAAATGCATTGAACGCGCAACGCGAACATTTCTATTGTATTATACGTGAATATTTTTAACGATTGCAAAGTTTGTTGCTTTTGGATTCTGAAACTGTTGAGAAAATTTTCCTTTCAGCAAAGCGTTTACGTGAAAATAGACAAAGCGTTGATAATATTTTGCGAATTTTATGCGACGCAAAATCCTAAATGTGTAAGAAGGGTGACAAAAACTGTTACCTTGTACACAACAACATGTGTGTGTGTAATATTAAACCTTGACAATATATTTATGTACCCTTTTTAAAATCGAATATAAGATCAAATTCTAGATATATATTTTTTATATCTAATTACTATTGTAATAATGAAAATTACTAGTTAGTCTACAATAAAAATTATCTACTAGCGAATTTAAACACTGTGATCAAAAAGTAAGGTGAATTAGTCAGAAATCGCACAGAGCCAAATTAGGCGAATACGGTGGTTGCGGAACCAATACAGTATGACATGGTGCATAATTGTGATGAAGGAACGCCTGGCAAATATTATAGACAGTCCTACCAACATAGGAAAGAAATTTACAATTTACCTGCCTTCCTAATGTCCCGGACAGTTTTAAATGACAATTTTACCTTACTTTTTGATCGTAGTATTTACAAAACCAAAAATTATATTTTTTTATTCACCGTGCAAGTATTCATATATCAGTTCTACTTTATATTTTCTATATATATAACAAAAAAATCTAATTAAAACATAGTCATAGAATTCAATCTATATAAAAATCGCCATACGAAAGAAAAAGAAAGAAACCGGATAGATAGACGATAGTCACACACACACACACACACATATATATATATGCTTTTCAATACGGTTTATTATATTCAGCTCGCATTTTCAGTTTCTTTCGCAGACATTGAACCGACTCTAAAACATGTGAGTTTCGCTCTTTGTATTAATAATTACCCCAGAGACTCTCCACGGTCTTCTAAAGGGATGAATGTACCGGTTTTTCGGGCTCACCCTTATAATCCGCCCATCAGTATCTCAGTCTTGAATATACATAAGATTTTTATTTATTTATTCCCGATATTTTTTTTCATGTTCCGCAAAAGAAAAAAAAATCCAATGAAACTTTCATATATATATATATATATATATATATATATATATATATATATATATATATATATATATATATATATATATATATATATATATATATATATGTATATATATATATGTATATATATATATATATATATATATATATATATATATATATATATATAATAAATCAGCATTGATTTATTACCTTTTCATATATGAAATAATTATAACTGTATAAAAATATTTTTAACCATTGTATTATCATATAAATTTATCAATAAATGTATCATTGTATTATTATTCGGTAATATCGCAATATTAATAGCAATTTTATAGTAAAAGCGAAATATAATTAATTGCCACTAATTGGTCAATTATTTTATAAATATTTTAATTGATTCTTAGATTGTCATCGATCATGAACAAATATGAAAAAATTTAACTAAATCGGAGATCAAAAAGTGCTGAAAAAATCGATTACGAAATTCCATCCAGACAAACTAACAAGCGAAACTTGTATAAAAGTATGTAATTATAATATATATATATATATATATATATATATATACAGGGCCGGCGCTAGGATCCTCAACGCCCGCATGCAATTTGTATCCTAGCGCCCCTTATTATTTTAAAAAAAATAACAGTTTTTTATAATCAAAATTATAAATAAAAATTACATAATTTTTTTAATTACTATTTAATAAATCTAGATTTAATACACAAAAATTGGATATAATGGTTTTAACATCTAATTCTGCACATACATCATTTTCAATGCTAATTAACGCCAAACCATTTAGCCTATCTTGTGACATATTGGTTCTTAAGTAAGTTTTAATCAATTTCAATTTAAAAAAACTACGTTCGCCACTTGCTACATACTCCGGTAGAATTAGACGTTTTTGATGATTTTTTTATATTGTGAAATTTCTTTCTAAAAATCACGAAAACCCTCCAAAAATTCGACCGTTTTTGAGTTTTCCGGATTTATCTCAAAAACCATAATTCTGATTGAAAAAGTGTCAATGAATAAAATATTTCTCATAAAATTCTACATTTAAAATGTCATATTAATAATTTACGTAATTGTCATTGGTTTCCTGTAAAAAGTGCTCGAAAATAGGCCTAAAATGGACCCCTCGGCCAAAAATTTTCGTTGCGCGGTTTTGGTAACAATTATCTCAAAACAGGTTGTTTTTACGGGGGTATCGAAGAGGAAAAAAGTTGTAGAGTAAATCCTGATCTATAATAATCACTTATTATATTTTAAGTTAATTGTTTGAGATTTTTCAAAATTTGAATTTTCCCGATTTTGATTCGACATTTTTACACGGTAGTCTGGCAGTTAAATGCATTTTTTAATGATAAAAATAGCGATATCCTGAATTTTTTTTCTGAAAACGCATTTAAAATAACAAGCTGTAATTGAATACAAAAAGTTTCATCCTCCAAAGAGGGAGCTTCCTCTTATATTTACCAAAAACCACCCAAAATTTGACTTATTTTCAGTTTTTCGCTTACAACTTAGAAACTATTACCAAACTGAAAAGATGTTCAAAAACAAAATATTCTTTATAAAATTCTTCATTAAAAATGTTCTATTCATAATTTGCATAATTGCGTTAATTTTCTCTAGAAAAGCCCTCAAATTAGGGGGTGCCGCGTTGACAGAAGGGGCGTTTTTAGAGGTTTCGATAAATATCTCGAAACCTATGAACTAGCACCCAATATTTCTTCATATGTCGTAAAGAACAGGATTTTTTTTATTTTAACTTAGGATATTACATTTTTTGCATTTTTTTCACGATTGCACATTGTACACTTAAAACTTAGTTCAATTTTGGACATTCTACGCAGTATATACGATTGCACATTGTACAATTTCGATTTTTGGAAGTTACAAAGAAACCAACAGAAAATTTTATTACCTACAATATTCGTCTTTGTTAAATGGTTGTAAAGATATCTTTTGGAAACGCCTTTTAAAGTGAATAGACTAATATAACAATGAGCGGGTACTGCGTAGAATGTCCAAAATTCAAATTTTGAAAAATCTTAAACAATTAACTTAAAATATAATAAGTGATTATTATAGAGCAGGATTTGCTCTACAACTTTTTTCCTTTTCGATACCCCCGTAAAAACAACCTGTTTTGAGATAATCGTTATCAAAACCGCGCAACGAAAATTTTTGGCCGAGGGGTCCATTTTAGGCCTATTTTCGAGCACTTTTTACGGGAAACTAGTGACAGTTACGCAAATTATTAATATGACATTTTAAATGTAGAATTTTATGAAAAATATTTTATTCATTGACACTTTTTCAATCCGAATTATGATTTTTGAGATAAATCCGGAAAACTCAAAAACGGTCGAATTTTTGGAGGTTTTTCGTGATTTTTGGAGGGAAGCTCCCTCTTTGGAGCTGAAAACTCTTCTGATCCTCGTTCAACTCGTTATGTTGAATATATTTCCAGAAAGAAATTTCACGATATAAAAAAAATCATCAAAAACGTCTAATTTTACCGAAATATAAACTTATAAAAAAAAGTTAATGCCTTATCCAAAGCAGTGCTCGCGCTAAATGAACGTATCCTATTGTTTATATTATTATATTATTCCTATGTATTAGACATCGATAAGAATCGAATAAGCAAATATGTCATCTATTATATTAGTATAAATAAATATATTATACTTACTTTTATAAAAGTATTTTCGTTATTTTTCATAGAAAATAATTACTAAGATGATAAATTAAAATTATGGGTGGTATCTATTGATATCACAATACAAACAAAATATGTATTTTATGTTTCTGTATTCATAGTTAAGTTAGATTATTTATTAAGTATTCTATATTAAAAAAAAATATAGTATATATCCGAATCTCGTGATGGCGCCCCCTTCGACGAGGCGCCCGCATGCTCCGCATGCGTTGCATGCCCGCTTCCGCCGGCCCTGTATATATATATATATATATATATATATATATATATATATATATATATATATATATATATAATTAAAAAAAGTTGTTTTGCATAATAATAAATATTCAGACATAACTATTTTCCCCCATAGCATTGTCAACCCCTCGCTTTAAGGCTGTCATAACAAACGCCAAAACTACGATTCCGAACTTTGACTTTAATTAATCATAGAAATTTAATTTTCGTTCTGAGCGGTTTTTTTTTAGAATGACTTCTTTTTACCATTTATCAAAAAGCGGGTCGGCTCGAGGGGGTCAAAAATGTGACGCCGTTTCTAATTTTACCCGCAAAAAAAAAAATGTTTTATAGATAATGCGCGGTTATATAATATAATCAAAAATTTGTAAACAAATAAAATAGCAATATTTCAAAAAAAAAAAATTAAATGATCTTTGTATTTATTTTGTGAATAATATAGAATTTTTTGACGATTTTATAAAACGCCTAGGCATTTTGTAGAAAAGGAACACAGTCTAAAAGAAAAAGAATTTTATAAATTTAGTACGAATAATTCTCAAAAGATGTCTCTTTACAATATAAAAAATAATTAAATTAAATATTTATGAGTTCGTAAATTCCTAATGTAATAAATATAAAATATATTATTTTTAATATAAAATAAAAATTCAATTAATTTGATTTAATTCGTTATTTTTTTAAAAAAGGTAAAATTGTCAAAATGATTAAAATATATATATATATATTATTATCCATTTGTTTTGTTTTTATTTATTTTTTTAGTAATAAAAATTAATTTAACAAAAAAATCACAATAGTTTTTTTATATAAAAGATTAAATGAAATAGGCATTCTTTAAATAGTCATTGAATGGATTATGTTTTCTTTATCTTATAAAAATCAATCTTATCTATTATCTAAAAAGAAGAGGTTTTTTTAATATATATATATAAAGAAATCATTTCTATATTTCATCTGTAATATTTTTTGTCATTATCAAAGCAATATTTTTTTATTATAAAAAAAAATACAAAATATTAATATTTTAAAATTATATTTAATTTCGTTTATTTTCCATCGGAATAATTAAACTTTCGCAATTTATGTTGATAAATATTTGATTTTGTAATATTGAGAAATATGCGACTTGTCATTTCAAAGTAATAATATTTCATATGATTTACGCCTATTTATAATTGTTATTTATAATTCATTTCTTATTTTATATTTATAGTTGAATGTGTTGTCAATCGACGAATCGCGGACCGCATATAAACTTTCTATTTATTATTAATTAAATTAAAATGATTATTTATATGAATATATATATATATATATATATATATATATATATATATATATATATATATATATATAAGAAAAAGCATTCATTATTTACTAATAGATAAATATTAAGGGAAATTTCTTTGAATATTATTATCTTATCTATTTTAGATAATTCAACCCGTCAATGCATTTTAGTAATTTGCTAATTACTTAGAAATTGACTTTTGGACGACTATAAATATTTAGAATTTAATTTTTCACTTCATTTCTCTCTTTGAACTGGTAGTGTTCACTAGTTATTTCTGTGCACTTGTGTCCGTTGATACTTGTTATTGTTATACATTATATAATTAATTTATTTTTACATTATGAATTTAAAACAAGTTGAGTTGTTAATTGTCGGCGGTGACGATGAAAGAGTGAGTATTTATCTATTTTTATTTAATTATTTTTTTTATTTATTATGATTTTTTTTTAATAATAATTAATATAAACGAAATTTTAATTTAAATATTCATAGGATTAATTAATTATTATTATTTTATTTTAAATCGAATTTATAATAAAATATTAAATATTAAAATTTTATAAATATATATTTTTTTAAATTATTCATATATAAAATATTTTAATAAATCTATATTAAATATTAAAATATGATTTTAATATTAAATAGTAGCGTTTATTTTAATGTCGCCATGAAAAATATATTTTATCATTTCTTTCTTAATATAAAAATAAATTTGTATTTTATAATAAATTAATTAGTATTTAAATCGCTAATTGATTTTATTACAAGAATTAAAAAATCATAATAAATTTATTTTATTTTTTTGCTAGAATTTTTCGAAAAATTCGATATTTCTATTAATTTTAAACGATTTATATAAAAAAAATTGTCTTATTTTTTATTATACATATTTTATTAAAACATAATTAATGATATATATCAGGGATAGTCAAGCTCTTTGATAGTCCGAGCCATTTTTAAAATTTTGAATCGCAATTAAATACGTATTAAAAATGTATTTTTTTTTAATTTTAATATTTGTATTAAAATTTATTTATACCTGTAATTTAAGACATTTTGAAACAAAATAATTATTAAAATATAATAACACAAAAATTAAACGGGAAACTGGGGTACATTTGTGCGTGGAAAAGGGAATTTGGAGCCGCAGTTTGGTTACCCCTGATATATACTTGTAAAATAATTTTAAATATTATTTTTTATTTATACAGGAAGCAGGTCACGTGGAAATTTTTAATGATTACACTGAAGAATGGCGGGTATTTTACAATTTCATAGTACCTCAAGGAAGATTTGGTTTTTCAGTGGTGATCTTTCGCGAAGATTTAGTTGTAATCGGAGGAATTCACGAATATATTGATGATCATGTAAGTAATTAAGCCGGCTCCAGACCAAAGACCGAACAAGATATTATATAAAAATATTTTCTTTTTACCGATAAATATTATTTTTACAGGTATTTTCGCTCAGTTTAACCACTAAAAAAATGGCGTCTATGGGTTTTATGAATTCTCCAAGGGCTTTTTGTACTGCGACCGTTATAAATGATATGATTTATATTTCCGGAGGATACGATGCAGAATATAATCCTTTATCATCAGCAGAAAGGTATGAATAATTATTATTTAATATATACTAACGTGATCAAAAAGTAAGGGTGAAATTGTCATTAAAACTCCCGGACATTAGGAAGACATGTAAATTGTATTTTTTTTCCAAAATTGGTAGAACTGTCTATAACATTTGCCAAACGTCTGTTTGTCAAAAAGTTTAATTATCTCAAAGTTACACGTGTTTTTACAACTCACGGTTCCTTCATCACGATAATGCACCTTATCATACTGCATTCGTGACTTTTTTGCTAAAAACTCGACTCATATCGTTTCGCAACCACCGTATTCGCCTGATTTGGCTCCATGTAATTTATGGCTATTCAGTAAACTTAAAAGGTAAATGCGGAGACGCCGTTTTGACACGATTGGGGCGATAAAAACTGAATCGAAGAAGGTCTGTTTCGGGGACTGAAAAAATCGTTGACAAAAGTGTGTTTAATCGGACGTGGATTACATTGAAATAGATGAAATTGATTTGGAAGAATAAATAAATACTTTACATTTTATGAACAAATTTACATTACTTTTTGATCATAGTGTTATATTGATCTAAATCATGAGATGGTTTATAATAATTTTTTTTTTCAGATTTAATCCGATAACTAAAACTTGGGAAATTATACCGTCCATGAAGAATGTTAGATACAATCACGGAGCAGTCACTTATGAAAATAAACTATACGTTTTCGGAGGTTACAGCGGTAAAAAATATTTAGCGGAAGCGGAAGTTTACGATCCGGAAACGAACGAATGGTCCGATTTACCACAGATGATAATACCGAAATCACATTTTGGCGTGAGTAAAATAATTTATTATTTTTACACAAATCAATTAATTCAATATATATTTTTAATAGAAAAATTATATATATATTTTTAGATCACAGTAGTAGAAGATAAGGCATATATGATTTCGGGTCTTTCGACTGACGATTATGTAAAAGGGATTGAAATTTTTGATTTCAAAACGCAAACTTATGAATTCTTAAAAAATTTAGAACATTGTACCACACTTTGCGGTAATAGAACCGTTAATATTGGCGGATTAATATATTGCTTTGGTACGTTTCATTAATTAAATATTATATTTTAATCGTAACATATAATGTAGATGAAATATTTTATTGTTATTATTATTTATTTTAGCTAATATGAGAGATTATGGATACGAATTTGACCCCAGACCAGGTGCATTAAAATGGAGATGGATTGATAAATATGGACGCGAAAGACACAATTATAACGTACTTGTAATTCCTGATCATATTAAAGTTCTTCGAGATGATTAAATAACACGTGAAATAAAATAAATAAATCAGTGCACATTTAGGGTTAAGTTTTATATAATAAGTGAAATTAAATAATGCAATGTATTAATATATTTTTTTAATTGTTTTTCATTATGTTAAAAGTATTACATTTAAATAATTCAATAAGACTAACTGACGACGATTAGTTGTAAAATTTTGGCCATAACAAAAATAATATTAATTAAAAAATATTTTTGTAATTAAAATAAAAATAAATAAAATATAAAATATATGATGTATTTAATTTTAAAAAATATTGTAAATGAATAATTAAAAAAAAATACCTAAAAAAATAATGAAAATTTTATTAAACTAAATTTATGAAATAAATATAAATTAAATTATTTTTTTCATATATATATTATATATACGATAACGATCAATATTTATATTCAAAAATTCAAAATCTGTATATAATTTATTTAGGGGTACATAAAAAGAGAGTGGGGTAAAAAAAATCCACTTTTACAATATTGTGCGGTCTTGATATATTACGTTGTTCTAGGTTCGTTTTACATGAATAAAAAATATTTTCATCTTCGAGGTCTCAAATATATATATATATATATATATATATATATATATATATATATATATATATATATATACATATAAAAAAAAATAAAATAAGAAAAATCGCAAAAGAGCGACGACGCCCGCGAAGTGTGAGTTTTTCCGCGAAATTAATCACGCTTTTCTGCGGGAAAATTTTAATGTCGCTAATGAAAATATACGGCAGCGTTGGCCGTTAATGCTTTTTCTTTTGAAATTGAAAATATGTTAACGATCGCAAGGGACACAAGGTTACAAGTGCGCGAAACGAATTCAACTTATATATATATATATATATATATATATATATATATATATATATATATATATATATATATATATTATAAATGGACTTTTATCTAACTTTGTAATTTTTACAGTGTTATGAATATCTGAAAAAAATAAAAAAATACTACGATTAATAAATAGTCGTATTTGAAATTGATTTTAGTATTGAAAGTCATTAAAGTCATAATTAAAAATTTATTATGTAAAAAAAAAATTGAACGCCACTGATATGAATATAAAAATATATAATAAAGTATAAAAGTTTTTAGTGTAAGATTGAATCGCTCGAATTGAGGTGACGTCAGTTTTTGTTGCAATTCTTTTTCTTTCCAGTGCAGAAACAGAAGAATGGAAAGAATTGTTATGCTCTTTCTTTTTTTAAAAAAAAAAATAAAAATAAAAAAGAAGAACTCGTTGCGCACGAGTGCATTTCGTCGCAAAAGAACCGGGAATAATCGGGAACGGGAATCCCGGGAGTGGGAATCCCGGGAATGGGACACGCTTCCGACTCTCGCACAGATGTCACTTTCAGATTTCAACTTTCGGACCAGTGGATCGTTTCGTAATAAGGACCGTTCGTGTCGGGACAGATGCTCCATGCCAGCGTTTCTCAATCCTTTCGACAGGCTTATAATTCACAGGACAATCTTGATGACTTTATGTATTAACATCATATAAATTTATCGATAAATGTACCATTGTATTATTATTCGTCGTATCGCATCATTGTACTGTCGCATTATTAGTGGCAATTATATCGTAAAAGCGAAATATAATTAATTTCCACTAATTGATTAATTATTTTGTAAATATGTTAATTTATTTTTACATTGTAATCGAGAATGAACAAGTATGCAAAATTTCAAATAAATCGACAATCGAAAAGTGCTGAAAAAATCGATAACAAAATTCCACCCAGACAAACGGACAACATAAAAAGTGTATGGAAAGATCATCAAAACTTCGACGATTTCAAAAAAATGTCGTACATTTTGATATCAAATCCCAAAAAGTGTTCTTTCATAAGAAACATAAAAATTTACAAAAAATGTATATATATATATATATATATATATATATATATATATATAATAAATAAAATGAAAAGAGGTCGATTGGTTACCTTAATATTGAGATAAAATATAGCAATGTATAGTTGCCAATTGCTAGTGCGAATTTCGTACACGGATCTACTTACCGACAAACATCATTTAGCGTGAGTCGATAAATAAAATCGAGCAAACGCCACAAATAATCCACTCTAAATATTTTTATTATTGCGAAAAACATTTTCAAACTGTGCATGGATATCATTTTTCAACGTCATTTCTACCCCCCGACAGACTCACCCTTTCAGCTGAAATTCTCGAAAGCGAGACAGCTATTTCGAGCCCTTTTCAGCCGTCTTGTCGTCGGACTTGGGGGAAGGGATGTGGGTGGTGGTGGTGGTGGATCGGTTTTTGTTTTCATTATTCATGTAAATTAATTTAAGCGACCACCCTAGAATTCTCGTTCCGTATCTTGGGGGTTTTGCGCCCTTAATAATTCCATCTGTTTTGACGTCGATGCGAAGTTTTCGCCGGCTGAAAAGCCGACTCCATATTCATGAAGACGTTCAGCGTTTCGCGTTTGATCGGTCACGAATGAATGAAACAATTTAATCTGAAACGATGCAACAGGTCGCATCATGTAATATGTATATATGTTATCGACAAAGCTACAAAGTAACATTTACATTATTATATTTTGTTTTGAATAAATTCAATCGTAGACAGTGAATGTGTGGTGGTGTAGCATTTTTTTTTCGTCAAACGCAACTTTATTTTTACAATTTAATCTTAAATAATCTTTACAACTCAAAATATAGATTATTGCCATACCAAAATTTAACATTTTACTATATGATTTCATGTAAAATAATTCTGTATTTACGATCCAATTTTGCTTCGATTTTGACAGCTGACCTCTTAAAATATGGCCATAAACTTATACTTTTCGCCTATATGACTTTAAGGCTATAAAACTATACTTTTCGCCACCATAATATTATATATATATATATATATATATATATATATATATATATATATATTCTACAATTATCATTTCAATTAATTATGATTTATTATTTATCATTTGTTTTAGTTTTAAAATATTTTTTTAATGTTAAATTAATTTTGTTATATTTATTTTTATGCTAAAAAATATTAAATTATTATAAAAACATGCGTACTACTAATTATCTAACACTCATGTGCGAATTTGCACACGGTTCTACTAGTTGATTTGAAAAAAAATTATCTTATATCAAAAAGGATATATATGTGTGATTTATGATTTTATATATCATAAATAATTTTTCAGATATTTTCTGAAAATATTTTGAATAAAATAGATTAGTAAACAAGACGCGCTCTAATATTTGACCATAACTTCAGATCGAGTCGACCCGGGATTAGAATGCGTTCAAAAAAAAAAAAAAAAAAAATTCCGGCAAAATTTTTATTTTTGCAAACGACCAAGGATCTTAACATGATGAAATAAAAAAATGTGAATATTTTTTGAAAAGTGTATAATTGTGGGAGAACGATATATTTTTTTTTCATTTCATTTGTATCCATTTGCATATTTCGAGTGAAACGTACGAACGGCATTCACTCGTATTTCGCATATTTTGCATTTTGGATACGGTTTTTCCTTTTATTTTTTTTTTCGGTTGTTGTTCGGCTTAAAATTGAATTTGGTTAATTACAATAAAAACACGGATGTTCCCGTGGGATAGGATGTGCGTTATCAACGCTGTCATTTAATCTGTATATATATTCGTTTTTTTTTCTATACATTTAATTTTTTTTCATAAAATTAATAAATCGATATAGTCTGAGTCGTAAAATATTTTAGTTTTCTAATCCGTTTATTTATTAATAAATTTTTAAATTGTTTACAATAAATAGATCGGGGACGGTCTATTTGTGGCTCTCGATTTAAAAAAAAATATCAAAAGTATATATTTAAATTCAATACACATATTTTTTACTTTTATTTATATGTTTTCAATAAATATAATTTGTGTAAAAAAAAATTTTAATACGCATTCAATTGCGGTTGAGAAAAATTTTAAATTTTGAAAAAAGGCTCGGACTATCAAGAAGTTTGGCCACCCCTGAAATAGATTAAAAACAGCACTAGAATAATATTATTTTTATACAAAATCAAATTAAAAATATAAATCAAGTATAAAGCGCAAATATTTTTATGTTAGATATTCAAAATTTATATATATATATATATATATATATATATATATATATATATATATAGTACTCTGTTTACGTCTAATTATATACTTTAGTTACAGAAGACCAAGATTATGTTTTATATATATAAAAAAAATAACAGCATTAAATCAATTTTACCAACGAGTCGAGTGGCCGCTTTTCGAGCTTTTTTTTCACCCATCATCAGAAAGCTCCGTGCAAAAAAGGCGACATCTTTTCGACGCAGTCTCCCAAAACTAGTAGTGTGACACTGCAAAGTAACCGAGATAAAAAAAAAAACGACATCGGCGGAAAAAAAAAGTATCGGAAAAAAACGGCCTTAAGTGAACATTACGCCGCGAAGTGGATGTAGAGCTCTTTGGCGGAGAAGTGGCGCTTACGGGATTTCTTTGGCGGAACTCTGTCGCTGTCGTGAAGTGATTCTTTTTTTTATTCCCCATCTTTAGATTCACTTAATCCCCTTGGACGCGAATCACAAAAGAAGGACCTGGAAGGACACGAAGAGCACAATCCTCAGCGTCTGGCTGATTGATGACATTCTTGACTCGGAATTATCCGTGTCCTGTGTAATTAATTAAATTCCTTATAGCCTTTGTGGAGGAGTGTGAGGTTAGAGAATAGAGCAGGAAATCGCGTGCATACTTACATACTAACGTGTATAGAATGTTCAAAAAATATTTTCAATATATATTCTATATTATTATTATTATCTTTCAAAATATCAAAATTTATATATAATTTTCAATTTTATTAAATAATCTGACATATTATTACAATTTTCATATAAAAGTATTTTTTTATCTAAGCGATATCACGAGAGATTAATTTTGTATATTGTCAAAAATATCATTGTTTAGTACAAAGATTGAAAGACTGTGACCTTAAAAAGTCGCATATAGTCTTGATTAAATCAACAAATTTTTATGTCTTTGTAACATGTATTTTATTTTAGAATTTTATATATTTTGACGAAAACATTTAAATTTTAGTAGACAAACTTTTAAACATCAAATATTTTTGATTTTTCAATTGTCCGCTTTTGTTCCTTTTTTTTTTCAATTTAACATGGCCTCCATAGAAGACTATTGTTGAAATGCGGCCTTTACTAGCAAAAAAGATTATTTTTGTCATTTTGAACACGTGTCGAATTTTGTAATCATTCTGTATATTGAAGCGTGTGCGTATTGTATTTTATTATATATATATAGCCTGTATATACATATATATTATATGTATATACAGGCTGGAATAAAAGTAGCCGTACTTTTGACCGACGTTTTCGTCCCCTTCGCAAAAACGGTGACACGTTTACAAAACGCGTGCAAACGAAAACCGCAATTTATCACAAACACACAAATGTCCAAGAAAAATA
This sequence comes from Leptonema lineaticorne, assembly GCA_024500535.1. Classification (NCBI taxonomy): domain Eukaryota; kingdom Metazoa; phylum Arthropoda; class Insecta; order Trichoptera; family Hydropsychidae; genus Leptonema; species Leptonema lineaticorne. Next base: position 868,815 of record JANIJI010000014.1, read on the forward strand.
CCCGTCTTTGTCGCGTGTTACGCTCGCACGAGTTCACGCACGCTCACAAAATTCAATTGGATTCCGTTAAAAATGTGCAATTTCATTCGCGCACGCTTGACTTTCCAATTTTCACCCTACGCATATTTATTGCCGAAAGTGACAAAATTTCGACGATTAAAAAAAAAAGTTCTCAAATGACTGATTTGTTTATTTATTTTTATCAGGGTTATTCAATCTTTTGCATTGATAATAAAAACATTTTTATCTGATTTATCTGATTTTAAATATAAATTGAACGAATACATATATGCATTATAGTTCTTCAACAAAGATATTGATAACAAAGTACCTAATATCGAGATATTTTGAAATGATATAAAAAAATATTTAGTTCTTCAGTAATAATGCTCAAATTGAATCCACAACATGCTGAACTATATTAAAATATATTTCATTAATAGAAAGTATTTTAGTTGTTGTGCTTAATTCTGAGAATAATTGTAAAATATGCCCATACAAAAGTGTCGTTACTATTTTTGCTTCGACACTCTTCGTCTGCTTTAATTGAAGATTCATTGTTGTAACGTCGTCAATTTTATCTGCATCATTCGCCCCCCGGCGAAAGAGACTTTAATTAACAAATTTAATACGAAAAGCTCCGAAAGTGCAGAAAATCCCCCCGCCGTGGAGCTTTCGCAGATGCCCAGCCTAATGATGTTCAATTAAAGAGCCATTGTGTCCACAATTCACCCCATCTATTAATATCACACTAGAACGCTGTTTACACCTGTTTTCTCCCATACGATCGGCGAAAAGTTATCAATATATCATTGCTAATATTACACTTTGAGAGACGCTGAACTATTTTTATAAAATCCAATACTAATTTTATATATATATATGCCAAAAGGTTTAATTATATCCGAGTTACACGTGTTTTTACAGCTTTTAGTTCTCTTCATTACGATAATGCACCATGTCATATTGCATGTGTTCTTCGCGACTTTTTTTTGCCAAAAACTCGACTCTTGTCATTTTGCAACCATCGTATTCGCTCGATTTGGCTCCGTACGACTTCTGGCTATTCGGCAAACTCAAAAGGTCAAAGCGGAGACGCCGTTTCGACACGATTGAGGAGATAAAAACCGAATTGAAGAAGGTCTTGAAGGCTATACCGGTTCGAAGACTGCTTCGAACACTAAAAAAAGCGTTAGCAAAAATGCGTTTTACCGCACGAGCGTTACTTGGAAAGGGTTGAATTGATTTTGAAGAATAAATAAAGATTTATATTTTATGAATAAATTCACCTTACTTTTCGAACACAGTGTTATATATATATATATATATATATATATATATATATATATATATACATATTTTTTTGGTTTTAGATCGTTTCTAACTTGGTTTATCACGGACGATTAGTTTCTAATGATCTGTTGTTTCTTATGTTTTTACGGAGCTCTAAACGCCTCAACGGGTTTTCTTTGATAACCAACGCTTTAACCCTTATATATGTATAAAAAAATATATATATTTGTATAAACGCGTACATAAATAGTACATATATATGTTGAATATAAAAATATTTTATAGCTAAAAGGATATAATGCTGCAGAAACGAAAAATAATATACCCGATTATTATTTCTATATATTTTTAAACATCTGACTAAAATAATCTTTAAAAAAAATAAATTCCACACATAAGTTCAACTGGAATAAAAATGGATCGGTATTTTTGAATATGAAAAATATTTTTATATTAATCCATATTTTTTGCTGAACAATTTAACATTTTTTTTTCAGTTTCAGTATCATAAAAAAAGAATAGTGTTTCGTATGACATATGTGATAACGTACATGTTCGCTTATCTATTTATTGGTAACATGTTACTAGTGCCATTTATAATTATATATATATATATATATATATATATATATATATTTAAAATTTTTTTTATTACGTCAAAGCGAAAAAAAAATTTTAACTCTGAATTTGAATGGGTGGTTTAGATAGAATTTATTTTTTTTATGGAATTTATACAAATTAATAAAAAATTACATGGAAATTATGGAGGAACAAACAAAAATCGCAGCGAAACGCCACCGCAAAAAGTGATAGTTTTGTTTCCGGAACGAATCGCTTTTCCCTGTGATATCTGGAGCGGAAGTTGTGAAGAGAAATCCGCGGCAATTTCGATTTTATCCGACGGCACAATTTTCACAGCAAACGATCGTTTGCGGAGCGAAATATATATATATATATATATATATATATATATATATATATATATATATATATATATATATATATATATAAATATATATATATATATATATATATATAGATAGCATACGGTTCACGAAAAAACTCCGCCATTTTTTCGTTCCGATCTTTCACATCGTCACTTTTACTGTTTATACATTTTTTTCCTTCAGTTTTATTAAAAAAAAGCGATAAAAATTAATGTATTCGATTTTGCCTCAAACGAGTATCTTTCGCCTTCAAATGATACATAGTGGAATATTTTAGCGATCGATATCGATCACTAGGTTATCGTTTTATTATGAAAATAGGTATATTATATAGATCGAAAACGAGAATCACTTTTGAAAAGGGCCGACACTTTAAACGCCTGCGGAAACCTAATCGAATAAGTTTGTCAAACGTTGTGCTAGCGACTTATAATGGGTCCGCTATTAAAGTTCCAAATCCCCATTGGATCTGAAGGAGTAGGCCGATATGAAAATCGCGTTTAGAATATAATTGCACAACTAAAACAAGATCTCTCCACGATCATAATTAAACGACTATTGCGATAAAAAATGTATTTCAAACCATATGAAATTTATTTTCAAAAAAAACATGGACGGTGAACGTGCGGTCTTAAAAATAAACATGCGGTTTATTTACGACGTACATTGAAAAACTATGTCAAAACTTATATAATTAACTGAAAACTGCAAAAAATTTGTCGTTTACATTGATTTGGCGCGCGAAAATAACGAACAAATGTTAAAATTAACGACGTTTAAGCGGAACCCACGTTTGAAAATAGTGCAAAAATTTGTTCTCCTGATACAGAAATATCGTAAAGAGAGGATTATTTTCATTTTCGTCCTGATTATGTGTCGCAAATGTATGAAAATGTTCAAAATGGGCTTCGAAAGTATCAATTCTCAAAATATCCGGCCAATCCATCGACGATCCGAAAAATGATATACATCTTATATTTTGAATAGACGAGATGAGCCGAATGCTGAAAACCGTTTTGAAATCGAAGCGTTTTCAGCAAAGTTATGACGATTCTTTGCATCGAAAATTGCGAAATCGAAAACGAAAACGGAAATTTTACACTGAAAACTGCAAAAAATTTGTCGTTTACATTGATTTGGCGCGCGAAAATAACGAACAAATGTTAAAATTAACGACGTTTACGCGGAACCCACGTTTGAAAATAGTGCAAAAATTTGTTCTCCTGATACAGAAATATCGTAAAGAGAGGATTATTTTCATTTTCGTCCTGATTATGTGTCGCAAATGTATGAAAATGTTCAAAATGGGCTTCGAAAGTATCAATTCTCAAAATATCCGGCCAATCCATCGACGATCCGAAAAATGATATACATCTTATATTTTGAATAGACGAGATGAGCCGAATGCTGAAAACCGTTTTGAAATCGAAGCGTTTTCAGCAAAGTTATGACGATTCTTTGCATCGAAAATTGCGAAATCGAAAACGAAAACGGAAATTTTACACTGAAAACTGCAAAAAATTTGTCGTTTACATTGATTTGGCGCGCGAAAATAACGAACAAATGTTAAAATTAACGACGTTTACGCGGAACCCACGTTTGAAAATAGTGCAAAAATTTGTTCTCCTGATACAGAAATATCATAAAGAGAGGATTATTTTCATTTTCGTCCTGATTATGCGTCGCAAATGTATGAAAATGTTCAAAATGGGCTTCGAAAGTATCAATTCTCAAAATATCCGGCCAATCCATCGACGATCCGAAAAATGATATACATCTTATATTTTGAATAGACGAGATGAGCCGAATGCTGAAAACCGTTTTGAAATCGAAGCGTTTTCAGCAAAGTTATGACGATTCTTTGCATCGAAAATTGCGAAATCGAAAACGAAAACGGAAATTTTACACTGAAAACTGCAAAAAATTTGTCGTTTACATTGATTTGGCGCGCGAAAATAACGAACAAATGTTAAAATTAACGACGTTTACGCGGAACCCACGTTTGAAAATAGTGCAAAAATTTGTTCTCCTGATACAGAAATATCGTAAAGAGAGGATTATTTTCATTTTCGTCCTGATTATGTGTCGCAAATGTATGAAAATGTTCAAAATGGGCTTCGAAAGTATCAATTCTCAAAATATCCGGCCAATCCATCGACGATCCGAAAAATGATATACATCTTATATTTTGAATAGACGAGATGAGCCGAATGCTGAAAACCGTTTTGAAATCGAAGCGTTTTCAGCAAAGTTATGACGATTCTTTGCATCGAAAATTGCGAAATCGAAAACGAAAACGGAAATTTTACACTGAAAACTGCAAAAAATTTGTCGTTTACATTGATTTGGCGCGCGAAAATAACGAACAAATGTTAAAATTAACGACGTTTACGCGGAACCCACGTTTGAAAATAGTGCAAAAATTTGTTCTCCTGATACAGAAATATCATAAAGAGAGGATTATTTTCATTTTCGTCCTGATTATGCGTCGCAAATGTATGAAAATGTTCAAAATGGGCTTCGAAAGTATCAATTCTCAAAATATCCGGCCAATCCATCGACGATCCGAAAAATGATATACATCTTATATTTTGAATAGACGAGATGAGCCGAATGCTGAAAACCGTTTTGAAATCGAAGCGTTTTCAGCAAAGTTATGACGATTCTTTGCATCGAAAATTGCGAAATCGAAAACGAAAACGGAAATTTTACACTGAAAACTGCAAAAAATTTGTCGTTTACATTGATTTGGCGCGCGAAAATAACGAACAAATGTTAAAATTAACGACGTTTACGCGGAACCCACGTTTGAAAATAGTGCAAAAATTTGTTCTCCTGATACAGAAATATCGTAAAGAGAGGATTATTTTCATTTTCGTCCTGATTATGTGTCGCAAATGTATGAAAATGTTCAAAATGGGCTTCGAAAGTATCAATTCTCAAAATATCCGGCCAATCCATCGACGATCCGAAAAATGATATACATCTTATATTTTGAATAGACGAGATGAGCCGAATGCTGAAAACCGTTTTGAAATCGAAGCGTTTTCAGCAAAGTTATGACGATTCTTTGCATCGAAAATTGCGAAATCGAAAACGAAAACGGAAATTTTACACTGAAAACTGCAAAAAATTTGTCGTTTACATTGATTTGGCGCGCGAAAATAACGAACAAATGTTAAAATTAACGACGTTTACGCGGAACCCACGTTTGAAAATAGTGCAAAAATTTGTTCTCCTGATACAGAAATATCGTAAAGAGAGGATTATTTTCATTTTCGTCCTGATTATGTGTCGCAAATGTATGAAAATGTTCAAAATGGGCTTCGAAAGTATCAATTCTCAAAATATCCGGCCAATCCATCGACGATCCGAAAAATGATATACATCTTATATTTTGAATAGACGAGATGAGCCGAATGCTGAAATCCGTTTTGAAATCGAAGCGTTTTCAGCAAAGTTATGACGATTCTTTGCATCGAAAATTGCGAAATCGAAAACGAAAACGGAAATTTTACACTGAAAACTGCAAAAAATTTGTCGTTTACATTGATTTGGCGCGCGAAAATAACGAACAAATGTTAAAATTAACGACGTTTACGCGGAACCCACGTTTGAAAATAGTGCAAAAATTTGTTCTCCTGATACAGAAATATCATAAAGAGAGGATTATTTTCATTTTCGTCCTGATTATGCGTCGCAAATGTATGAAAATGTTCAAAATGGGCTTCGAAAGTATCAATTCTCAAAATATCCGGCCAATCCATCGACGATCCGAAAAATGATATACATCTTATATTTTGAATAGACGAGATGAGCCGAATGCTGAAATCCGTTTTGAAATCGAAGCGTTTTCAGCAAAGTTATGACGATTCTTTGCATCGAAAATTGCGAAATCGAAAACGAAAACGGAAATTTTACACTGAAAACTGCAAAAAATTTGTCGTTTACATTGATTTGGCGCGCGAAAATAACGAACAAATGTTAAAATTAACGACGTTTACGCGGAACCCACGTTTGAAAATAGTGCAAAAATTTGTTCTCCTGATACAGAAATATCGTAAAGAGAGGATTATTTTCATTTTCGTCCTGATTATGTGTCGCAAATGTATGAAAATGTTCAAAATGGGCTTCGAAAGTATCAATTCTCAAAATATCCGGCCAATCCATCGACGATCCGAAAAATGATATACATCTTATATTTTGAATAGACGAGATGAGCCGAATGCTGAAAACCGTTTTGAAATCGAAGCGTTTTCAGCAAAGTTATGACGATTCTTTGCATCGAAAATTGCGAAATCGAAAACGAAAACGGAAATTTTACACTGAAAACTGCAAAAAATTTGTCGTTTACATTGATTTGGCGCGCGAAAATAACGAACAAATGTTAAAATTAACGACGTTTACGCGGAACCCACGTTTGAAAATAGTGCAAAAATTTGTTCTCCTGATACAGAAATATCGTAAAGAGAGGATTATTTTCATTTTCGTCCTGATTATGTGTCGCAAATGTATGAAAATGTTCAAAATGGGCTTCGAAAGTATCAATTCTCAAAATATCCGGCCAATCCATCGACGATCCGAAAAATGATATACATCTTATATTTTGAATAGACGAGATGAGCCGAATGCTGAAAACCGTTTTGAAATCGAAGCGTTTTCAGCAAAGTTATGACGATTCTTTGCATCGAAAATTGCGAAATCGAAAACGAAAACAGAAATTTTACACTGAAAACTGCAAAAAATTTGTCGTTTACATTGATTTGGCGCGCGAAAATAACGAACAAATGTTAAAATTAACGACGTTTACGCGGAACCCACGTTTGAAAATAGTGCAAAAATTTGTTCTCCTGATACAGAAATATCGTAAAGAGAGGATTATTTTCATTTTCGTCCTGATTATGTGTCGCAAATGTATGAAAATGTTCAAAATGGGCTTCGAAAGTATCAATTCTCAAAATATCCGGCCAATCCATCGACGATCCGAAAAATGATATACATCTTATATTTTGAATAGACGAGATGAGCCGAATGCTGAAAACCGTTTTGAAATCGAAGCGTTTTCAGCAAAGTTATGACGATTCTTTGCATCGAAAATTGCGAAATCGAAAACGAAAACGGAAATTTTACACTGAAAACTGCAAAAAATTTGTCGTTTACATTGATTTGGCGCGCGAAAATAACGAACAAATGTTAAAATTAACGACGTTTACGCGGAACCCACGTTTGAAAATAGTGCAAAAATTTGTTCTCCTGATACAGAAATATCGTAAAGAGAGGATTATTTTCATTTTCGTCCTGATTATGCGTCGCAAATGTATGAAAATGTTCAAAATGGGCTTCGAAAGTATCAATTCTCAAAATATCCGGCCAATCCATCGACGATCCGAAAAATGATATACATCTTATATTTTGAATAGACGAGATGAGCCGAATGCTGAAAACCGTTTTGAAATCGAAGCGTTTTCAGCAAAGTTATGACGATTCTTTGCATCGAAAATTGCGAAATCGAAAACGAAAACGGAAATTTTACACTGAAAACTGCAAAAAATTTGTCGTTTACATTGATTTGGCGCGCGAAAATAACGAACAAATGTTAAAATTAACGACGTTTACGCGGAACCCACGTTTGAAAATAGTGCAAAAATTTGTTCTCCTGATACAGAAATATCGTAAAGAGAGGATTATTTTCATTTTCGTCCTGATTATGCGTCGCAAATGTATGAAAATGTTCAAAATGGGCTTCGAAAGTATCAATTCTCAAAATATCCGGCCAATCCATCGACGATCCGAAAAATGATATACATCTTATATTTTGAATAGACGAGATGAGCCGAATGCTGAAAACCGTTTTGAAATCGAAGCGTTTTCAGCAAAGTTATGACGATTCTTTGCATCGAAAATTGCGAAATCGAAAACGAAAACGGAAATTTTACACTGAAAACTGCAAAAAATTTGTCGTTTACATTGATTTGGCGCGCGAAAATAACGAACAAATGTTAAAATTAACGACGTTTACGCGGAACCCACGTTTGAAAATAGTGCAAAAATTTGTTCTCCTGATACAGAAATATCGTAAAGAGAGGATTATTTTCATTTTCGTCCTGATTATGTGTCGCAAATGTATGAAAATGTTCAAAATGGGCTTCGAAAGTATCAATTCTCAAAATATCCGGCCAATCCATCGACGATCCGAAAAATGATATACATCTTATATTTTGAATAGACGAGATGAGCCGAATGCTGAAAACCGTTTTGAAATCGAAGCGTTTTCAGCAAAGTTATGACGATTCTTTGCATCGAAAATTGCGAAATCGAAAACGAAAACGGAAATTTTACACTGAAAACTGCAAAAAATTTGTCGTTTACATTGATTTGGCGCGCGAAAATAACGAACAAATGTTAAAATTAACGACGTTTACGCGGAACCCACGTTTGAAAATAGTGCAAAAATTTGTTCTCCTGATACAGAAATATCGTAAAGAGAGGATTATTTTCATTTTCGTCCTGATTATGCGTCGCAAATGTATGAAAATGTTCAAAATGGGCTTCGAAAGTATCAATTCTCAAAATATCCGGCCAATCCATCGACGATCCGAAAAATGATATACATCTTATATTTTGAATAGACGAGATGAGCCGAATGCTGAAAACCGTTTTGAAATCGAAGCGTTTTCAGCAAAGTTATGACGATTCTTTGCATCGAAAATTGCGAAATCGAAAACGAAAACGGAAATTTTACACTGAAAACTGCAAAAAATTTGTCGTTTACATTGATTTGGCGCGCGAAAATAACGAACAAATGTTAAAATTAACGACGTTTACGCGGAACCCACGTTTGAAAATAGTGCAAAAATTTGTTCTCCTGATACAGAAATATCGTAAAGAGAGGATTATTTTCATTTTCGTCCTGATTATGCGTCGCAAATGTATGAAAATGTTCAAAATGGGCTTCGAAAGTATCAATTCTCAAAATATCCGGCCAATCCATCGACGATCCGAAAAATGATATACATCTTATATTTTGAATAGACGAGATGAGCCGAATGCTGAAAACCGTTTTGAAATCGAAGCGTTTTCAGCAAAGTTATGACGATTCTTTGCATCGAAAATTGCGAAATCGAAAACGAAAACGGAAATTTTACACTGAAAACTGCAAAAAATTTGTCGTTTACATTGATTTGGCGCGCGAAAATAACGAACAAATGTTAAAATTAACGACGTTTACGCGGAACCCACGTTTGAAAATAGTGCAAAAATTTGTTCTCCTGATACAGAAATATCGTAAAGAGAGGATTATTTTCATTTTCGTCCTGATTATGTGTCGCAAATGTATGAAAATGTTCAAAATGGGCTTCGAAAGTATCAATTCTCAAAATATCCGGCCAATCCATCGACGATCCGAAAAATGATATACATCTTATATTTTGAATAGACGAGATGAGCCGAATGCTGAAAACCGTTTTGAAATCGAAGCGTTTTCAGCAAAGTTATGACGATTCTTTGCATCGAAAATTGCGAAATCGAAAACGAAAACGGAAATTTTACACTGAAAACTGCAAAAAATTTGTCGTTTACATTGATTTGGCGCGCGAAAATAACGAACAAATGTTAAAATTAACGACGTTTACGCGGAACCCACGTTTGAAAATAGTGCAAAAATTTGTTCTCCTGATACAGAAATATCGTAAAGAGAGGATTATTTTCATTTTCGTCCTGATTATGTGTCGCAAATGTATGAAAATGTTCAAAATGGGCTTCGAAAGTATCAATTCTCAAAATATCCGGCCAATCCATCGACGATCCGAAAAATGATATACATCTTATATTTTGAATAGACGAGATGAGCCGAATGCTGAAAACCGTTTTGAAATCGAAGCGTTTTCAGCAAAGTTATGACGATTCTTTGCATCGAAAATTGCGAAATCGAAAACGAAAACGGAAATTTTACACTGAAAACTGCAAAAAATTTGTCGTTTACATTGATTTGGCGCGCGAAAATAACGAACAAATGTTAAAATTAACGACGTTTACGCGGAACCCACGTTTGAAAATAGTGCAAAAATTTGTTCTCCTGATACAGAAATATCGTAAAGAGAGGATTATTTTCATTTTCGTCCTGATTATGTGTCGCAAATGTATGAAAATGTTCAAAATGGGCTTCGAAAGTATCAATTCTCAAAATATCCGGCCAATCCATCGACGATCCGAAAAATGATATACATCTTATATTTTGAATAGACGAGATGAGCCGAATGCTGAAAACCGTTTTGAAATCGAAGCGTTTTCAGCAAAGTTATGACGATTCTTTGCATCGAAAATTGCGAAATCGAAAACGAAAACGGAAATTTTACACTGAAAACTGCAAAAAATTTGTCGTTTACATTGATTTGGCGCGCGAAAATAACGAACAAATGTTAAAATTAACGACGTTTACGCGGAACCCACGTTTGAAAATAGTGCAAAAATTTGTTCTCCTGATACAGAAATATCGTAAAGAGAGGATTATTTTCATTTTCGTCCTGATTATGTGTCGCAAATGTATGAAAATGTTCAAAATGGGCTTCGAAAGTATCAATTCTCAAAATATCCGGCCAATCCATCGACGATCCGAAAAATGATATACATCTTATATTTTGAATAGACGAGATGAGCCGAATGCTGAAATCCGTTTTGAAATCGAAGCGTTTTCAGCAAAGTTATGACGATTCTTTGCATCGAAAATTGCGAAATCGAAAACGAAAACGGAAATTTTACACTGAAAACTGCAAAAAATTTGTCGTTTACATTGATTTGGCGCGCGAAAATAACGAACAAATGTTAAAATTAACGACGTTTACGCGGAACCCACGTTTGAAAATAGTGCAAAAATTTGTTCTCCTGATACAGAAATATCGTAAAGAGAGGATTATTTTCATTTTCGTCCTGATTATGTGTCGCAAATGTATGAAAATGTTCAAAATGGGCTTCGAAAGTATCAATTCTCAAAATATCCGGCCAATCCATCGACGATCCGAAAAATGATATACATCTTATATTTTGAATAGACGAGATGAGCCGAATGCTGAAAACCGTTTTGAAATCGAAGCGTTTTCAGCAAAGTTATGACGATTCTTTGCATCGAAAATTGCGAAATCGAAAACGAAAACGGAAATTTTACACTGAAAACTGCAAAAAATTTGTCGTTTACATTGATTTGGCGCGCGAAAATAACGAACAAATGTTAAAATTAACGACGTTTACGCGGAACCCACGTTTGAAAATAGTGCAAAAATTTGTTCTCCTGATACAGAAATATCGTAAAGAGAGGATTATTTTCATTTTCGTCCTGATTATGTGTCGCAAATGTATGAAAATGTTCAAAATGGGCTTCGAAAGTATCAATTCTCAAAATATCCGGCCAATCCATCGACGATCCGAAAAATGATATACATCTTATATTTTGAATAGACGAGATGAGCCGAATGCTGAAAACCGTTTTGAAATCGAAGCGTTTTCAGCAAAGTTATGACGATTCTTTGCATCGAAAATTGCGAAATCGAAAACGAAAACGGAAATTTTACACTGAAAACTGCAAAAAATTTGTCGTTTACATTGATTTGGCGCGCGAAAATAACGAACAAATGTTAAAATTAACGACGTTTACGCGGAACCCACGTTTGAAAATAGTGCAAAAATTTGTTCTCCTGATACAGAAATATCGTAAAGAGAGGATTATTTTCATTTTCGTCCTGATTATGTGTCGCAAATGTATGAAAATGTTCAAAATGGGCTTCGAAAGTATCAATTCTCAAAATATCCGGCCAATCCATCGACGATCCGAAAAATGATATACATCTTATATTTTGAATAGACGAGATGAGCCGAATGCTGAAAACCGTTTTGAAATCGAAGCGTTTTCAGCAAAGTTATGACGATTCTTTGCATCGAAAATTGCGAAATCGAAAACGAAAACGGAAATTTTACACTGAAAACTGCAAAAAATTTGTCGTTTACATTGATTTGGCGCGCGAAAATAACGAACAAATGTTAAAATTAACGACGTTTACGCGGAACCCACGTTTGAAAATAGTGCAAAAATTTGTTCTCCTGATACAGAAATATCGTAAAGAGAGGATTATTTTCATTTTCGTCCTGATTATGTGTCGCAAATGTATGAAAATGTTCAAAATGGGCTTCGAAAGTATCAATTCTCAAAATATCCGGCCAATCCATCGACGATCCGAAAAATGATATACATCTTATATTTTGAATAGACGAGATGAGCCGAATGCTGAAAACCGTTTTGAAATCGAAGCGTTTTCAGCAAAGTTATGACGATTCTTTGCATCGAAAATTGCGAAATCGAAAACGAAAACGGAAATTTTACACTGAAAACTGCAAAAAATTTGTCGTTTACATTGATTTGGCGCGCGAAAATAACGAACAAATGTTAAAATTAACGACGTTTACGCGGAACCCACGTTTGAAAATAGTGCAAAAATTTGTTCTCCTGATACAGAAATATCGTAAAGAGAGGATTATTTTCATTTTCGTCCTGATTATGTGTCGCAAATGTATGAAAATGTTCAAAATGGGCTTCGAAAGTATCAATTCTCAAAATATCCGGCCAATCCATCGACGATCCGAAAAATGATATACATCTTATATTTTGAATAGACGAGATGAGCCGAATGCTGAAAACCGTTTTGAAATCGAAGCGTTTTCAGCAAAGTTATGACGATTCTTTGCATCGAAAATTGCGAAATCGAAAACGAAAACGGAAATTTTACACTGAAAACTGCAAAAAATTTGTCGTTTACATTGATTTGGCGCGCGAAAATAACGAACAAATGTTAAAATTAACGACGTTTACGCGGAACCCACGTTTGAAAATAGTGCAAAAATTTGTTCTCCTGATACAGAAATATCGTAAAGAGAGGATTATTTTCATTTTCGTCCTGATTATGTGTCGCAAATGTATGAAAATGTTCAAAATGGGCTTCGAAAGTATCAATTCTCAAAATATCCGGCCAATCCATCGACGATCCGAAAAATGATATACATCTTATATTTTGAATAGACGAGATGAGCCGAATGCTGAAAACCGTTTTGAAATCGAAGCGTTTTCAGCAAAGTTATGACGATTCTTTGCATCGAAAATTGCGAAATCGAAAACGAAAACGGAAATTTTACACTGAAAACTGCAAAAAATTTGTCGTTTACATTGATTTGGCGCGCGAAAATAACGAACAAATGTTAAAATTAACGACGTTTACGCGGAACCCACGTTTGAAAATAGTGCAAAAATTTGTTCTCCTGATACAGAAATATCGTAAAGAGAGGATTATTTTCATTTTCGTCCTGATTATGTGTCGCAAATGTATGAAAATGTTCAAAATGGGCTTCGAAAGTATCAATTCTCAAAATATCCGGCCAATCCATCGACGATCCGAAAAATGATATACATCTTATATTTTGAATAGACGAGATGAGCCGAATGCTGAAAACCGTTTTGAAATCGAAGCGTTTTCAGCAAAGTTATGACGATTCTTTGCATCGAAAATTGCGAAATCGAAAACGAAAACGGAAATTTTACACTGAAAACTGCAAAAAATTTGTCGTTTACATTGATTTGGCGCGCGAAAATAACGAACAAATGTTAAAATTAACGACGTTTACGCGGAACCCACGTTTGAAAATAGTGCAAAAATTTGTTCTCCTGATACAGAAATATCGTAAAGAGAGGATTATTTTCATTTTCGTCCTGATTATGTGTCGCAAATGTATGAAAATGTTCAAAATGGGCTTCGAAAGTATCAATTCTCAAAATATCCGGCCAATCCATCGACGATCCGAAAAATGATATACATCTTATATTTTGAATAGACGAGATGAGCCGAATGCTGAAAACCGTTTTGAAATCGAAGCGTTTTCAGCAAAGTTATGACGATTCTTTGCATCGAAAATTGCGAAATCGAAAACGAAAACGGAAATTTTACACTGAAAACTGCAAAAAATTTGTCGTTTACATTGATTTGGCGCGCGAAAATAACGAACAAATGTTAAAATTAACGACGTTTACGCGGAACCCACGTTTGAAAATAGTGCAAAAATTTGTTCTCCTGATACAGAAATATCGTAAAGAGAGGATTATTTTCATTTTCGTCCTGATTATGTGTCGCAAATGTATGAAAATGTTCAAAATGGGCTTCGAAAGTATCAATTCTCAAAATATCCGGCCAATCCATCGACGATCCGAAAAATGATATACATCTTATATTTTGAATAGACGAGATGAGCCGAATGCTGAAAACCGTTTTGAAATCGAAGCGTTTTCAGCAAAGTTATGACGATTCTTTGCATCGAAAATTGCGAAATCGAAAACGAAAACGGAAATTTTACACTGAAAACTGCAAAAAATTTGTCGTTTACATTGATTTGGCGCGCGAAAATAACGAACAAATGTTAAAATTAACGACGTTTACGCGGAACCCACGTTTGAAAATAGTGCAAAAATTTGTTCTCCTGATACAGAAATATCGTAAAGAGAGGATTATTTTCATTTTCGTCCTGATTATGTGTCGCAAATGTATGAAAATGTTCAAAATGGGCTTCGAAAGTATCAATTCTCAAAATATCCGGCCAATCCATCGACGATCCGAAAAATGATATACATCTTATATTTTGAATAGACGAGATGAGCCGAATGCTGAAATCCGTTTTGAAATCGAAGCGTTTTCAGCAAAGTTATGACGATTCTTTGCATCGAAAATTGCGAAATCGAAAACGAAAACGGAAATTTTACACTGAAAACTGCAAAAAATTTGTCGTTTACATTGATTTGGCGCGCGAAAATAACGAACAAATGTTAAAATTAACGACGTTTACGCGGAACCCACGTTTGAAAATAGTGCAAAAATTTGTTCTCCTGATACAGAAATATCGTAAAGAGAGGATTATTTTCATTTTTTTGTCCTGATTATGTGTCGCAAATGTATGAAAATGTTCAAAATGGGCTTCGAAAGTATCAATTCTCAAAATATCCGGCCAATCCATCGACGATCCGAAAAATGATATACATCTTATATTTTGAATAGACGAGATGAGCCGAATGCTGAAATCCGTTTTGAAATCGAAGCGTTTTCAGCAAAGTTATGACGATTCTTTGCATCGAAAATTGCGAAATCGAAAACGAAAACGGAAATTTTACACTGAAAACTGCAAAAAATTTGTCGTTTACATTGATTTGGCGCGCGAAAATAACGAACAAATGTTAAAATTAACGACGTTTACGCGGAACCCACGTTTGAAAATAGTGCAAAAATTTGTTCTCCTGATACAGAAATATCGTAAAGAGAGGATTATTTTCATTTTCGTCCTGATTATGTGTCGCAAATGTATGAAAATGTTCAAAATGGGCTTCGAAAGTATCAATTCTCAAAATATCCGGCCAATCCATCGACGATCCGAAAAATGATATACATCTTATATTTTGAATAGACGAGATGAGCCGAATGCTGAAAACCGTTTTGAAATCGAAGCGTTTTCAGCAAAGTTATGACGATTCTTTGCATCGAAAATTGCGAAATCGAAAACGAAAACGGAAATTTTACACTGAAAACTGCAAAAAATTTGTCGTTTACATTGATTTGGCGCGCGAAAATAACGAACAAATGTTAAAATTAACGACGTTTACGCGGAACCCACGTTTGAAAATAGTGCAAAAATTTGTTCTCCTGATACAGAAATATCGTAAAGAGAGGATTATTTTCATTTTCGTCCTGATTATGTGTCGCAAATGTATGAAAATGTTCAAAATGGGCTTCGAAAGTATCAATTCTCAAAATATCCGGCCAATCCATCGACGATCCGAAAAATGATATACATCTTATATTTTGAATAGACGAGATGAGCCGAATGCTGAAAACCGTTTTGAAATCGAAGCGTTTTCAGCAAAGTTATGACGATTCTTTGCATCGAAAATTGCGAAATCGAAAACGAAAACGGAAATTTTACACTGAAAACTGCAAAAAATTTGTCGTTTACATTGATTTGGCGCGCGAAAATAACGAACAAATGTTAAAATTAACGACGTTTACGCGGAACCCACGTTTGAAAATAGTGCAAAAATTTGTTCTCCTGATACA
Organism: Leptonema lineaticorne; assembly: GCA_024500535.1. NCBI lineage: Eukaryota > Metazoa > Arthropoda > Insecta > Trichoptera > Hydropsychidae > Leptonema > Leptonema lineaticorne. The sequence goes on from JANIJI010000014.1 coordinate 885,184, forward strand.
GAAATATCGTAAAGAGAGGATTATTTTCATTTTCGTCCTGATTATGTGTCGCAAATGTATGAAAATGTTCAAAATGGGCTTCGAAAGTATCAATTCTCAAAATATCCGGCCAATCCATCGACGATCCGAAAAATGATATACATCTTATATTTTGAATAGACGAGATGAGCCGAATGCTGAAATCCGTTTTGAAATCGAAGCGTTTTCAGCAAAGTTATGACGATTCTTTGCATCGAAAATTGCGAAATCGAAAACGAAAACGGAAATTTTACACTGAAAACTGCAAAAAATTTGTCGTTTACATTGATTTGGCGCGCGAAAATAACGAACAAATGTTAAAATTAACGACGTTTACGCGGAACCCACGTTTGAAAATAGTGCAAAAATTTGTTCTCCTGATACAGAAATATCGTAAAGAGAGGATTATTTTCATTTTCGTCCTGATTATGTGTCGCAAATGTATGAAAATGTTCAAAATGGGCTTCGAAAGTATCAATTCTCAAAATATCCGGCCAATCCATCGACGATCCGAAAAATGATATACATCTTATATTTTGAATAGACGAGATGAGCCGAATGCTGAAAACCGTTTTGAAATCGAAGCGTTTTCAGCAAAGTTATGACGATTCTTTGCATCGAAAATTGCGAAATCGAAAACGAAAACGGAAATTTTACACTGAAAACTGCAAAAAATTTGTCGTTTACATTGATTTGGCGCGCGAAAATAACGAACAAATGTTAAAATTAACGACGTTTACGCGGAACCCACGTTTGAAAATAGTGCAAAAATTTGTTCTCCTGATACAGAAATATCGTAAAGAGAGGATTATTTTCATTTTCGTCCTGATTATGTGTCGCAAATGTATGAAAATGTTCAAAATGGGCTTCGAAAGTATCAATTCTCAAAATATCCGGCCAATCCATCGACGATCCGAAAAATGATATACATCTTATATTTTGAATAGACGAGATGAGCCGAATGCTGAAAACCGTTTTGAAATCGAAGCGTTTTCAGCAAAGTTATGACGATTCTTTGCATCGAAAATTGCGAAATCGAAAACGAAAACGGAAATTTTACACTGAAAACTGCAAAAAATTTGTCGTTTACATTGATTTGGCGCGCGAAAATAACGAACAAATGTTAAAATTAACGACGTTTACGCGGAACCCACGTTTGAAAATAGTGCAAAAATTTGTTCTCCTGATACAGAAATATCGTAAAGAGAGGATTATTTTCATTTTCGTCCTGATTATGTGTCGCAAATGTATGAAAATGTTCAAAATGGGCTTCGAAAGTATCAATTCTCAAAATATCCGGCCAATCCATCGACGATCCGAAAAATGATATACATCTTATATTTTGAATAGACGAGATGAGCCGAATGCTGAAAACCGTTTTGAAATCGAAGCGTTTTCAGCAAAGTTATGACGATTCTTTGCATCGAAAATTGCGAAATCGAAAACGAAAACGGAAATTTTACACTGAAAACTGCAAAAAATTTGTCGTTTACATTGATTTGGCGCGCGAAAATAACGAACAAATGTTAAAATTAACGACGTTTACGCGGAACCCACGTTTGAAAATAGTGCAAAAATTTGTTCTCCTGATACAGAAATATCGTAAAGAGAGGATTATTTTCATTTTCGTCCTGATTATGTGTCGCAAATGTATGAAAATGTTCAAAATGGGCTTCGAAAGTATCAATTCTCAAAATATCCGGCCAATCCATCGACGATCCGAAAAATGATATACATCTTATATTTTGAATAGACGAGATGAGCCGAATGCTGAAATCCGTTTTGAAATCGAAGCGTTTTCAGCAAAGTTATGACGATTCTTTGCATCGAAAATTGCGAAATCGAAAACGAAAACGGAAATTTTACACTGAAAACTGCAAAAAATTTGTCGTTTACATTGATTTGGCGCGCGAAAATAACGAACAAATGTTAAAATTAACGACGTTTACGCGGAACCCACGTTTGAAAATAGTGCAAAAATTTGTTCTCCTGATACAGAAATATCGTAAAGAGAGGATTATTTTCATTTTCGTCCTGATTATGTGTCGCAAATGTATGAAAATGTTCAAAATGGGCTTCGAAAGTATCAATTCTCAAAATATCCGGCCAATCCATCGACGATCCGAAAAATGATATACATCTTATATTTTGAATAGACGAGATGAGCCGAATGCTGAAAACCGTTTTGAAATCGAAGCGTTTTCAGCAAAGTTATGACGATTCTTTGCATCGAAAATTGCGAAATCGAAAACGAAAACGGAAATTTTACACTGAAAACTGCAAAAAATTTGTCGTTTACATTGATTTGGCGCGCGAAAATAACGAACAAATGTTAAAATTAACGACGTTTACGCGGAACCCACGTTTGAAAATAGTGCAAAAATTTGTTCTCCTGATACAGAAATATCGTAAAGAGAGGATTATTTTCATTTTCGTCCTGATTATGTGTCGCAAATGTATGAAAATGTTCAAAATGGGCTTCGAAAGTATCAATTCTCAAAATATCCGGCCAATCCATCGACGATCCGAAAAATGATATACATCTTATATTTTGAATAGACGAGATGAGCCGAATGCTGAAATCCGTTTTGAAATCGAAGCGTTTTCAGCAAAGTTATGACGATTCTTTGCATCGAAAATTGCGAAATCGAAAACGAAAACGGAAATTTTACACTGAAAACTGCAAAAAATTTGTCGTTTACATTGATTTGGCGCGCGAAAATAACGAACAAATGTTAAAATTAACGACGTTTACGCGGAACCCACGTTTGAAAATAGTGCAAAAATTTGTTCTCCTGATACAGAAATATCGTAAAGAGAGGATTATTTTCATTTTCGTCCTGATTATGTGTCGCAAATGTATGAAAATGTTCAAAATGGGCTTCGAAAGTATCAATTCTCAAAATATCCGGCCAATCCATCGACGATCCGAAAAATGATATACATCTTATATTTTGAATAGACGAGATGAGCCGAATGCTGAAAACCGTTTTGAAATCGAAGCGTTTTCAGCAAAGTTATGACGATTCTTTGCAACGAAAATTGCGAAATCGAAAACGAAAACGGAAATTTTACACTGAAAACTGCAAAAAATTTGTCGTTTAGATTGATTTTGCATACGAAAATAACTTATAAATTTCAATTTTTTTTCTCGATATTATTTTTTTCTTTATCGGTCATGTTACAAATGTTACATCCTTTGACATATTGAGAGCAATTAATTTACTTTAATTTAAATATTTTTTATGCTTTCTAGTATTTGATTGTTGTTATATATGGTATGTTCAACGATATATCCTTGACATTGGTAACCTTTAAACGATATATTATTATTATATAATACTATATAGGTATGTATAATTTATTATATACAATGTAACGTCATACATTATGACCTCAAATTTTCATAATAATAAAATTAATAGCAACCCCCTGCGCCCTTATTCTCCCTACGAAGTCCATATTAAAAGCGACCGCTCGATATATATCTTGTATTATATTGAAAAATAACGATCGAACCATAAATCAAATCCTCAACGTTTTACCCAGAATTAATATTGTGGCCGGAAATCTCGAAGGGATTCCGGACTAACGGAAGGTAGGAATAATAGCAGAAAAAAAAAGAATGTATAGAAAAAAGAATCTGTTCTCAGTGTGACCCCTGTCATATTTTCGAATTTATTCTTTTAACCTGTCGACTCTAATCCTAGAGCAATTCTAGATGCATTGTACTTATATGCGGTCGACCAGTTCGGAAAAAATGCTATGCGATATTAAAAAAAAATGGAACCCTGTGGGATATCTGGGATCCATTGGGAATGTTTTTTTTATTTAAGCGCTTTTAATAAATATCACTCGATTTATTAAATGCTGAATGTTCATAATATATATATATATATATATATATATATTATAGTGACTCACACTATATAACACTGTGATTAAAAATTTAGGCGAATTTGTTTATAAAATATAAATTCTTTACATATTCTTCCAAATCAATTTCATCCTCTTCAAAGTAATCCCCGTCCGATAAAACGCACTTTTGCAAACGCTTTTTCCAGTCCTCAAAACAGTCAGAATAGTCTTCTTCCTGTACATAATCTTCAATATCTTCTTCGATTCGGTTTTTATCTCTTCAATCGTGTCAAAACGGCGTTCCCGCATTGACCTTTTGAGTTTGCCGAATAGCCAAAAGTCGCACGGAGCCAAATCTGGCGAATACGGTGGGTGCGGTATGATATGAATCGAGTTTTTGGCAAAAAAGTCACGAAAAACCAATACCGAGATGATGAAGAAACCAAGAGTTGTAAAAACACGTGTAACTCAGGGATAATAAAACATTTTTGAAAAGCAGACGCTTGGCAAATATTATAGACAGTCCTACCAACCTTGTTAAAAAATACAATTTACCTGCCTTCCTAATACCCGGGAGTTTTAAATAACAATTTCACCTTACTTTTTGATCACAGTAGTATACAACTTTTATCTTGAATGTATTATATTTTTTTTTTTGAATAATTTCATTATAAAATATAGAAAAAAATATTGTTATTATTATTTTAATATATTATAAATGTATAAAATAATATTAATTTATAGATTTTCATACTTGTCTAAAACAAAATACATCCATAAAAAAGGCATAATGATATTTCAGAAACCGTCAATTTCACGTCTCATTATGCGATGTCGAATAGTAAAGAAAATTAATGAAAAACTGCGGACCGCCATCGGAAAAGACGTCCGCGGCGAAAAATTAATAATGCTCCTAGTTTTTTTTTTCGGAAAAAAGTCGAAAAAAGTGCGATATTACGTCGCCGTCGGAAGGCTGCTGTTGTGAATGGGATGAGAATTGGAGAAAAATAAAAAGGACGGCGGTCGGAAAAATAGCAATAATAATAATAATAATAATAGTTGTTAGCGTTATTACTATTGTTATATATCGGAAAAATCGACCGGAAATTTTCCGGATACGCTCCAACTTTCGACGGAGCTTTACTGCTGCGCGTTAAATGTGTCTTCATTAGGAAGCTTTTAAAAATTAAGCTCTCGTTCGGCGAACTTCGCACCTTTTTATATACATATTTTTTTTTTGCTATTCCGTGTCAAAGGAAAAACTAGTATTTATTTTTCAGTAATTTTTATAAAATGTCCAATTAGAACAATTGTTCTCAAATATAAAATACATTCATAAATAGTTCATTAAATTTAAACATCACTCACATATATATTTCATAATCGATCATTTATTAGATTCGAATCATTAGAAGGTTGTAGTGCTATTTTTTAGAATATAATATATAATACTGAGTTTCTCAAACTTTCCTATCGTAAATTTTGAACACATCACAAGTATATATTTTTGGCGTATCAACGATGATAATATAATAATATTATATATAATATATATATATATATATATATATCTCAAAAATATAACACAACGTGAAATATTATCGTTACACGTTAAAAATTACAAACATACATACATACAGTTTCTTGTTGTGAAAATTGCCGTCGCATTTGACATTACTTTCGAATGAAACTTTTCTCCGACAAAACTAAATTAAGTTATGAAACGGCTGGAGCAAATTACATTTGTTGAACAGTGTTCAGTGTCGTTCATTTTACAAACACACACACCTATATATATATATATATATATATATATATATATATATATGTGTGTGTGTGTGTGTGTGTTTTTAAAAAGTTACTATAAACTCGAAAAATATTTATGAATTTAAGTTAACCGAAAAACTCTCGAGTGTACTTTCCTGCAATATTCAATTCGTAATTGAATTATTATGCGATCACTCGTCGAGTTTTTAATTTTAATATTCATGCTTTGATTCGTGTTTTCAGTCAGGGATAGTCAATTATTTATGAAAAGTTCATTTTTTTTAATAGAAAACGCTCAAAGCGCATTATACAAAATTTTCCTTATAAATAATTTTTGTTTTTAATTATCAAATTATTTATATATAAGATTCATTTAAAATTTGTCAATTAATTAGTATAAATTAGATTAAAATATTATAATTAATTATTAAATCAAATTTTTATTCACCTTTGAAACATCCTGTTTGATATAACTTTAATTTAAATATGTAAAATTCTAAAAATATGAAAAAAACCGTTTTAAATATGATGAAATACGACGTTTTTCGAAGATTGATATTAAATTCTCGAGATGCGTCGGATTTTATGTCGGTTAAATTTAACCGGATCTCGGATAGATAACTAAATAGATAACGACGCGACTAAATATTTATACATGTCGACGTTTTCAATTATGTATGGTATATATTATGTTGAAAAATGAAACATAAATAAATTTATTAAATTATCCAAATATTAATGTCTAATTTTTATATATTTTTTTTTCAATACTATAAAAGAAATATTTAATTTATTTTTTATATAAATTTATCTTCATATATTATATAACTGTTATATAATGTTTGTAAGATCTGAATGAACGAATAGTTTAATTTATTTATTTACAAATTTGTTTTACAAGGAACAATATTCGAGAAGGTTAGACGTAGAGCTGATGACTCGATCTTATAAAAAAAAAATAGTTTATCAAATTTAGACGATATTGAATTCAGTTTTATTTTTATATATAATATTATAATTGCAATTAATTTCAAGTATGGATAATATATTTATTTATATATAATATTTATTTACGATATATTTTATATATTAATAATAAGTGAAATGAAATCATATTCGAATAAAATTTTAATTTTTATATGTAATATATATATTGTATATATAATGCTATTGTATTTTTTTTTTGAGAATGTACTATAAATTGGCGCTACGGCTTTTATCTAAATATCAGGTGAACGAAAAGTTTGAGAAGCGACGATTTAGCTCTCCGTGTCACTTTGCTTCGCGAAAATTAATTAAATTTTCAATTCCACTAATGAACCATATTGAAAATTAAAATGTACAAAATTGGAAACGAAACGGCAGCGAGCTTTTAAAGGTGAGCTTTCAGCGAATCGTCGACGCGCATTTTTATTTATATATATATATATATATATATATATATATATATATTTATTTATTTATTTATTTTATTCGGATTCTGAAAATCCCGTTGCGAAAATTCTCACAATTGTTGTCCCATCGGCGCCATAACGAAAATTACATTCGAGCTTAACGCGTTCACAAAAATTTCACCAGGAATGACGTAATTCAAAACGTCTTCGAGTGAATAGCATTTCGTGCCCACCCCTGCAATGGAGTACGTAATTTTTTTTTTATAACGACTAAACTTCGTTATACGCGCAAACGAAGTGATTCAACACGAACGAAATATATATATATATATATATATATATATATATATATATATATATATATATATATATATTATTGCGTGTGTAAAAAGCGATTCTTTTAAATTTCACTCTCGTCGAATCTATTTAATGTTGCTTGACATTTGATGGAATACGGCGTGTCAAACTCGAGGTTCGCGGTCCGATATTTGAATCGTGATAAAAAACGACACCTTTGAATTGTTTGGGAAAAATTTTATATATATACATCATAGTTTGAAAACCACTGCAATTCCAAGGGTGTGGAAAATTAGTCATAAACTAACATTAACAATGCGATAATATCGTATGATAGATCTTTTGAAATATAAATGGGAGCGACTTTTCATTTTCAACACTATTTTTCCCGAAAGAAAACCGTTTATTTCATTTATCTAATGCATTCCCTACTTTACAATACGTATGTAAAACACACACACACACACATATATATGTGGATTATAATTCCATTTTTCTTGATTCCGTAAAAAAATAACGATAATATATCAACCATTTTTTTAGGATTCGGAAACAAAAACGACGATATGCCGACGGCTAGCGAACATGTCCGTTACCACCTCAATTATATATTATATATGTGAACGTGTTGGTCGGAAGGAATCGAACATATTGTCGATTATTTACATTATTTTCGATGTTAATGGAACTCGTATTTCACACGTATTCGGAAAGGTGTGGCACAAAATGGCCGCCGTCACGCGACCATTTTGTGTAGCAAAAACGACGTTCAATTAACGCTTTTGAATATTTAATTGTTCATCGATTCGGCCATAAGTTTATTCAGTCATTAGCGAAATCGGTGCAAATTGCTATGCGGTCTATTTTCGCCATACATAAAAAAATAACATATATATGTTACAGGTAATGCATCATTCATCATTCAATCATACGTTAAATAATTTATATTTTATATTTCAATATTATATAAAATCTAAATATCGACATCATTTCATATGAATATATGTATTATTATTATTATTATAATTTTAATGATTGAAAATTTTAATATTTTTTTCAGAAACACGTACGATATATATAAAGCATTTCGAATGGAAACAAAACAAAAAAAAAATAACGCAATCAACGATAATTTTTGGTTGAAATTTGGGAATGAGCGGGTCGTTATTTAATTTCATTTTTTATGTGTGTATGTATTATATTATACGAATATTATATGAAAAAAGGGGTTGATATGTGACGAATTTCAGACATAAACGAGTCAATTAACACGATGCTGAAACGCAATTATTTCATTGTTGAAACTCATTAGGATTTTCACAAAATTATATATATATATATATATATATATATATATATATATATATATTGATATTTAAATATATTTTTATAAAGCGGAAAATCGTGCATAGATTGAAATACTATTGTGATCAAAAAGTATGGTGAAATTGTCATTTAAAACTCCCAGCCATTAGGAATGTAATTAAATTGTATTTTTTTTTTCATAGGTTGGTAGGACTGTCGATAACATTTGCCAAGCGTCTGTTTGTCAAAAGGTTTAATCATCTCCGAGTTACACGTGTTTTTACAACTCTTGATTCCTTCATCACGATAATGTACCATGTCAAAAACTCGATTCATATCGTTCCGCAACCACCGTATTCGCCCGATTTGGATCCGTACAACTTCTGGCTATTCAGCAAACTAAAATGACCAATAAGGGGACGCCGTTTCGACACGATTCAGGAGATAACAATCGAATCGAAGAAGGTCTTGAAGGCTACATTTTATAAACAAATTCACCTTACTTTTTGATCACAGTGTTATAAAAATTTCTTTAAAATAATACCGTATCTATTTAATAATTAATAATCGGTATAAAAAGTTCAAATAATAACGATTTTTAATATGATATTTATTTTATAAAGTATCTCTCAAAGGAAAATTTTAATGTCAAACGATTTTTGTAAAATATAAGGATGTAATTGCGAATATTTAAAACATAATAATAAGTAAAATTATCTAGAACGTTCTACAAAGTCAAACCCTCTCGTTATTTCCGCCGAATTCGGGCACTTTCTCTCCGTCGACAAAATCATCCCTTATTCTTAAGGATCGTTCCGAGGGTGAAAATTTCTTTATACAATATATAATAATATATATATTCGTAGCGATAGAAAATAGTGAAAGTGACTGTAAATTAGAGGACATCATCGTCGTCAAAGAGGAAAGCCTCCTTCGGGACCGCCGATGGATCCTGGACGCTTTCCACGCTGAAAAATTAAGTCCTAGGAAAAGCCGGGATCCTCTCAGGTGCCGCTAGGGCTTTTCTTGCAAATGATAATTTATCTGAGGTCCCTCATGCACCGATGAAAAGAGAAAAAAAAAACTCCTGGAAGCTTTCAGCGACATTTTCCTAATGGAGATCCTGCTGTCAAATCCCGGGGCAAAAACGAAAAATATATAGGCATCGAACCGACATGAAAAAGACTCGTTTCATCCCCATCCCTTATTTCAGCACCTACCCCTTTTTATAATAGCCTCTTTATTATTGCGTTGGTCGATCGAACGTTTACTTTGTCAATTTGGTCGACATATTGCGTGACTGTATTATTTTCGTTGACATGACTGACAACCGCCGTTTCCTTTTTCCTTTCAATTTCCGTTTATATTGCATTCGGTTTTAATCGTGAATAAATATTTATGTATATAAGCAGTATTTCTTAAGTTGGCACCACATCATTTGTAACGAATAATATTTCAAAACGCGTTTTCAAACATCAAAATATATACAATTATTCTATATCAAAATTTATAAATTATTTTTCATTTAAATATTTGCACTGATTGAAAAATGTCTCGAAATATTTACTACTGTGAACAAAATGTTAGGTGAAATTATCATTTAAAACTCCCGGGTATTAGAAAGGCAGGTAAATTGTATTTTTTTTTCCTAGGTTTGTAAGACTGTTTATAACATTTGTCAAAAGGTTTAATTATATACGAGTTACATGTGTTTTTACAATTCATGGTTCCTTCATCACGATAATGTAACTTGTCATACTACATTCGTGACTTTTTTGCTAAAAATTCGACTCATATCGTTTCGCAACCACAGCATTCGCCTGATTTAGCTCCGTGCGACTTCTGACTATTCAGCAAGCTCAAAAGGCCAATTCGGGAACGCGGTTTTGACACGATTGAGAAAATAAAAAAGGAATCGAAGAAGGTTTTGAAGGCTATACCGGAAAAAGACTATTCCTTTTTCGAAAAAATGCGTTTTTTCGGACGGGAATTACTTAGAAGGGGATGAAATTGATTTGAAAGAATAAATAAAGAATTTTCATTTTATAAATAAATTCACCTTACTTTTTGATCACATTGTTATTTATATTCATAAAAAATATATTTATCAATTAGCAAGATAGCATTGTGACTGTTCTTTATGAAAGCTTTCAAATCGCAATTGTTTCAACAGAAAACGCCACCTCTTCTTATACAATAGTAAAAAAAAAAATTGAAAATGCGCGGAAAAGCGACAAGTAAAATAGTGCAAAACGCGAAAGCTCTGCAGAATATGCAATATCGTTTACAAAAGACTCGAAAAAGACGTCGTTCATAATAAACGGATTTTTCCCTTTGAATCAAAGCCGGAAATCTCCGGATAAGTTATGCATTTAAAGTACAATTTCGAAATTTTTCCGAGTCGGAATGCTCGTTTTCCGCGCATCGGAAAATGTTTTTCACTAAAGGCGAGTGTAATTTTCGACGAAACTCAAATAAAATACGCGAGTGAATAGTAATGGAAATAATAAGACTGAATGCAAAGTTGAAAAGATATTATGTGATGTAATTGTGAACTCGAGTCATTATTGCGATTATCTTAGAGATAATGATATACTATTTCTAATGATCAAATAACTAATTATGTATCTGATTTTTTTTTAAATAATAAATATTAGAAGAAGTGCATCCGAAATACTTTCCGATGTTTCTAATACATTAATTATTTTTTTCCGACAGATCTTTTTATATTTCTTTTCTTATTTATGAATCATAGGGAAAAAATGCAATTTTTGACCCATAAGTGTGCACTTTGGGGGATGTTCAAAATTTTTCGGTGAATTCTATTGATTTGAACGTCGGAAAAATAACGGATTTTTCAAAGAAAAAGTCGATTTTGCAGCATTTCAAAACTTTTTTTTAAATCTTCTCGAACGGGTTTAGAGGCCGATTTGGGAAAAGTTTTGACGTTGAAAAATTGCGAACGCCGTTGGAAAAGCGCTATGATGACGTGGAAAAAATCACAAGAGCAAAAGTACACCCCGGAAAAACCGATTGCATCTCAGATGAAAATAATGGATAAAAAAAGCGCAACTTGGACTTTAATTAGACAATGTTTTCGGCAATTATCAGATTTTATTTTAAAAAAGTTATTATTCAATTTTCAAGACAAACATACACGAAACACAGATTGAGAATTTGCAATTTATACATAGAGAATCGACGTTAAGGAGTCTCAAATGGAGACCAACATCTTTAACATGCCCTGAAAATAAATATTCAATGCTCGCTCGTAATGAACTTATATTTTATATTCTGTGAATTTATATGAAAAAAAAACCTAAACGTTTACAATGTTAACTTTATGATGGACGATTTTCTTCCTTCCTTATATATATTTTTTTCTATTTTTTTTCGCCCTTTCGTTCTTTTTTTATGACTGCGAGTTTCCCTTTTGGCGTTTATGAAGGGCGACATTCGTACGACGTATAAAATATATATACGCTTATTTATATCTTGTGAATAATGTATAGTCATCGCACTTGTCACCTCGTGTATACTTACATTACGCAATAGCAAAGACGAAACTCGAAAAAAAAATGGCACAATATATGTGTTACCGTGAATGCCGAGGCTCGCGAATCGCGCATGATCGTCGACGATTGTTAAAAATAGCATCCGAATACAAAGGGTTCCAAATACCAGATTTACTACCCCTGATTTATAGTATTTTTAATATGAGAATTTTTAAAGTGGTCTACAAGATCATTTTGGTATCAAAGTGACGTCCCCGCATTGGCCTTTTGAGTTTGTTGAATAGCCAGAAGTCGCACGGAGCCAAATCGGGTGAATACGGTGGTTGCATAACGATACGAGTCGAGTTTTCGGCAAAAAGTCGCGAAGAATCAATGCAGTATAACATTGTGCATTATTGTGATGAAGGAACCAAGAGTTGTAAAAACACGTGTAACTCAGAGATAATTAAACTTTTTGAAAAACAGATACTTGGCAAATGTTATAGATAGTTCTACCAACCTTGGAAAAAAAATACAATTCACCTACTTTCCCAATGCCCGTGAGTTTTAAATGACAATTTCACCTTACTTTTTGATCACAGTAGTAAATAATATTTATGATATGATTTTTTTTATTTTTATAAATAAAAAACAGTTTTACTCGCATATCGTATAAAAATTTTGATTTGCATTTTTATAGTACTTCATAATATATTTTATTTAAATAAAATATTTACATATACATACTTCATAATGATCCTGTATATGTGAAATCCTTATGGTTATAATCTGAAAACGTTTCGTGACCAAGACACGCACGGCTTACGACAAACCATATAAAATCCACGTATCCTTTCAGGAAAAAAAATATACATTCTTTTGTACATAATCATATATATGTATGTATGTGGTCGGAAAAAAGAACGAAAGTGAGAGGTCTCACTTTTTTTTTGAATGTCACACTTTATTTCCATAGTTTTATCCCTAATGGCGGTGTAAGTTTGCGTTGCGATTTGTTATTTTCGTCGCGAAAAAGAAAAAGATCTCGTTCTATTTTCCACATATATATATATATATGTATATATGTGTCAGAGTTTCTCAAGATATATTCAAGAAAAAAAAACTTTATATTTTTCTATAATTAAATATACATCGTTCATTATCTTACAGTGAGTACAATTTATTCGATATCGCATACATTTTATATAGAAAAAAAAATCAGTTTTAACTCTTAATATATCATATTTAATTTATAAAAAAAATTATTTTATTATTATAATTTATATTATAGTAAATATATCTATATTAAAAAAAATGATTGAAATTATAGTTTTGAACAATTGAAACATAGAAGTATAATGGTTACACTTTGGGAACTTTTGCATTACCTATGACATATATAATGTGTATTTCTATCCTTGTATACGTTTTCTCCCTTTCGTATTTTCCACTGTTTTTTCCACGTTTTTCCTCTTTTAAGCAAACGATTTTGAAATGTGACAAACGTTTTATTTTTCAACTCGTGCACTTTTCGCCAGGTTTTTAGTTGCTCGATACGGTCACGTGAAATTTTCCGAGGAAAATCGCGTGGAAAAAAGGACAAATTATTTTATAAAAAAAAATATTAGTATGATGGTTCGTACCCATATTTAAAATTCATCTTTTTTATATGCAGCTGGCAATTTCTTGTAAATGCAAAAGTGCATCAGTAAAAGGGATCTTAAATCCCCCAAGTCGTCTGTCAGTCCGCTTTACGATACAAAACAGTGTTTTTCAAACTTTTTATATAAATTATTTTTTTTTATAATATTAATATAATTGAAACACATCTTTCAAATAATATTAAAATTTCAATAAAATTGTAATATAGATCATTTTTTTTTCAAAATATATGTGCGTTCAATTTGATTAATTTCGATATTTTATATAGTTGTCGCGAGAGATTCATTCACACTTTAGAAAGTATCGTTGCTGGGGGTTGAAAGATTTTTTTTGGGGGTTGTAGACGAGAACGGGAATTGACAATTGACGCAATTGGGGGTAGCTTACGCTTTTTGGGGTTGCATTAAACTCTTACTACCCTCCTTATTGCAACGACGTTACTACTACCACAACAACCACTAACATCCCCATAGTCATCAACGTTTCTTGAAGGAGATTGCTATGCTATATTATAATAACAGGATACATTTTAGGGTTGCTCCTGCTAGTAATAAAACAATATTTTAATATTCAATACTCATAATAAGTAATATGTGATCAAAAAGTAAGGTGAAATTGTCATTAAATATTCAGGCAGGTAAATATTATTTAGAAGGCAAGTAAATTATAAATATTTTTTCCTAGGTTGGTAGGACTTACTTTAACATTTGTTAAAAAGTTTAATTATCTCCGGTTACACGTGTTTTAAAACTCTCGGTTCCTTCATCACATACTGCATTGGTTCTTCGCGACTTTTTTGCCAAAAACTCGACTCATATCGTTCCGCAACCACCGTATTCGCCTGACTTGACTCCGTGCGACTTCTGGGTATTCATCAAACGCAAAAAGCCAATGCGAGGACGCCATTTTGACATGATTGAGAAAATAAAAACAGAATCGAAGAAGGTCTTGAAGGCTATACACTGCATTTTCGGCGATTTAAATCGGTCTTATTCAAATTGAATTACCATCGAACGATTTAACAAAAGCTTATATATATATATATATATATATATATATATAACAAATTGAAAAGTTCATCGCCTCATTTGAATAATAATAAACAACGTTCAAGCGAAGGCATTGACAAACAAAAGCTTTCGGATACTTGCCGTTTAATTAGTGTCGCAACTAGGACGCTTTAAAATTATTACGATTTTTTTTCTAATTAAAATCTCGCAATCAAGATGTAGTACACAGTAAACTGAGTTAATCGTTTAACGAGAGACGAGCTTTTACGCGTTTATTAACTTTAAAAATGCTTGAGAAAAATCAACGATGTCTCATTTTCCAACTGAATTTTCATATGTTTAAATATGTTCATATGTTAATATGTTTCATATGTTTTAATAATATTTTTTTAATAATACACAACTTTGATCTTCAGGGAGTATAACAAGAAAACACCCTTGGATATAAAAAAAAATATATAAAAGTGTGTGTATGTGTGTGTGTGTGTGTGTGTTCTAACGATACATATTCATGAAAATCAAACATCATATATTGAGTCGATACATAAGAATGGTGCCAGAAAACCAATACAACAAGCAATAATGAAAGGGATATTATGGGAACAATTCAGTGTTACCACCCATATATAATACTAACGAAAAAACCAGGGATTCTGAACTATCATAATATATTTTGTAATTTTTAATAAAATATTTATTACTTTATATTAGAAAATATTTTTGTTAATAAATAAATTATGAAAATATTTTTTGATATATATATGGACTGCGATCATTGACTTGAAAACGACTGTCAAATAGTTCTCAAACATTTATTATTGTATTATTATGTCAATACAAAAAAAAAACCAGTGGGGCTAAGTATTATAAAAGTGTGCGCGCTTAGACGAATAGCTTTAGTGAACCGGGGGTGAACTTTTTCCAACCCCCGAGACGAGCTTTCGCGGGTATAACGAAATTAAATTAATATTTCATTCGTTCTTTGTTGCCGCATACCGCAAATATTTTTCTACCCTTAAAGTAAATCGTATGGTGGACGCATTAAAATGTCTACATCAATCTCCCTTCTAGTCAGGGGTGATGATGAGTGCAACTAAGGGATGGATGGACGTCTATTGAACGATTGATTTTTCAACCCTGACATGTTTGAAGCAATATATATGTATATATAATATAAAGATATAGATTTGAAATGCGTTCAAAAAGAATTAGAGGGGTTGAACTAACAATGAAAAAAAAAGTATTTTTCATGCAATAGGAAGTGTGATTAATATATATTTTTTTAAATGTAATTACAGAATATATAATTCAATTACGTTGAAGTATGACACATCAACACATATCTGTCAGAAATGGAGCAATATGGTTCCAAGTAGGCATACTGACAGTCTCATTAACTGCAAATTATTGCATCTGTGCGGTCAGGTAACCATTATAATATGCAAATGGATATTAATTCTAATTAATTGTCAATGTATTGCTATAATATTTAGATGTCATGAAAGTATTGATAATAAATGAATTCGCATCGTTACGACTATTGCGAAATCTGTACCCGAAATTACGTATGTAATGGGGTAATATTTTTTGATAACATCAACTGATATCATCTTTTTTTTTATATCGTCTGCTCAAGTTAGTTAGTGATGGTTGGCTAATGAAACTTTTGAAAGAATTCTATTTGAAGAACAATTGAACCAACGACGAAGATCTTTAAGCGAAGATCTATTGATGTTTTCCACTGAATTATTCCTATCAAAATTATCTGGTATTAACCTGTATTTATCATTTCTTTAGTTGTATCTGAGGTATTGTATTTTTCTTAATTTAATATTTCTGTCAAAAAATTTCCTTAAATGCTACTTTATTGATCCAATATATTCTTAGCATTTTATAGTAGCACCATATCTCGAAGATTTCTAGATTGTCTTCGATTCCAAGGTCTAGTATCCATATTTCAGCATCATATAGAAAAACGAGAAAGCATACAAATATTCAGTACATATTATATTTGTGCTCTTAAATGTAAATTCTTAATTTATTCTTCCATATCAATTTTACCTCCTCAACAGTTTTTTTTCGGTATGGCCTTCAAGACCTTCTTCGATTCGGTTTTTATCTCCTCAATCGTGTCAAAACGACATCCTCGCGTTGGCCTTCTGAGTTTGCCGAATAGCCAAAAGTCGCACGGAATGAAATCAGGTGAATACGGTGGTTGCAGAATAATATAAGTCAAATTTTTGACAAAAATATCGCGAAGAACCAATGCAGTATGACATGGTGCATTATCGTGATGAAGGAACTAAGAGTTGTAAAAGTATGTGTAACTTGGAGATAATTAAACCTTTTGATAAACAGACGCTTGGCAAATGTTATAGACAGTCCTACCAATCTAGGAAAAAAAAAATTACAATTTACCTGCCTTCCTAATGCCCGGGAGTTTTAAATGATAATTTCGCCCTACTTTTTGATCATAATAATTGTGATGACATACAATTTTAATAATAACTACTCTATTAGATAATCTGGTGTAATATCGATTTGTACACTTTCACGGCAACATATATATATATATATATATATATATATATATATATATATAAATATATATATATATATATATATATATATATTTATATATATATATATATATATATATATATATATATATATATATATATATATATATATATATATATATATATATATATAGCAAAGTTTTCATCGCTGGCAAAGAGCTCACTCGTCGCGAATTATTTCGCACAACGAACACGCGCTAATATAATTAAATGTTTGAGACGTTTTAATTAAGAGTTTATTTCGAGGAACAAAAAATAAACAAGGCGTTCACTTTTTGCCACCCCTTTTTCTAATTTCTGGCTGGAGTAATGCTACTCGCACACCGGCACATAATTAATGAACGACTCCTTAATTTAATTACGCCACTTCTGAACGTTTTTCGATGCCATAGGGTGCAAGTGCACGAATTTTCACCGAAGCATCATAACCGCAATGTGATCGATTATATGCATGATGACATTTTATTAACCCTTTCGGGACTACTGATGCCATATGGAATCGTGTATTTTTTTTTTTTTGTGGACGACCAAAGCCATGTAGATTTTAAAGTGATTTTTGATTTATATGGCATCAAGTTTGTGTTGGAGTTTTTGGCGCCATATTCAATTGTATCAGAATGCTTTTATAGTTCGAATCTTGTTTCATCCATATTAGTATTTTTTTGTTAGTACATATTGATGATTCCATATAACATCACCTCTATATTTTTAAATAAACTCTTTTTGGATCTCTATATGCACCTAAACAGACACTTTTTGAATTGTTTTATTCGAAAAATTATTAAATTCATATGTAAAAAAGTTTGTTTTCGTGGTGAATAAGTAATCATTATTGTTAACTGCGCAATAGAACTTGCTGTATTTTCACAGTTTAACGTACATCAACTAACTAGTTACATATGTATATATATATATATATATATATATATATATAGGGTCGAAGATTTGAAAGGGACTTTCCGAAACTGGAGGCGCACATGGAACCACCTAGAAAGTGAAGTGAATGTGAATCTAAAGTTCGTACGGTTCCACTTTTGAACGTAGGCATTGGCGAAAATTACACTTTACATTCATTGTCTTTAATAATATTATTATTATTATTATACGACGGCGGGGGGATGGGGGGAAGAGCTTCGGCGAAAGGGTAATAATTCACGCCATTATTTTGCCTTTCTCCCAGCTTTAGCCAGTCGGTGAAATTTCACCAATTTTGCCGCGGCTTCTCCATAGCCACCAATCCCACTTCCCCTGTGGACTCGTCGGCTCTAAATCTTCAACACCTATTAATATTTTAATGAAGAACGGGGACGACGACGACATGGAATCGTGCCTTTGAATGCATTAAATTTGCTCTCGTATTGCATTATGCCAGAAATTTGCCAGAGAGAGAGAGAGAGAATCACATTATACATTTTTAACCGCATCTGCACCACCCAAGATGGCAGCACCCTTTGCGTTATATAGAAACTCTTGTATTCATCGCTACATTGTCATTGGTTCATTCAAGAATAAATTTATTGTATTTTCAGTATTTCTATGATTAATATTCGATTTCATTTTCAAAATTATATAAAGTTCATAAATTATTATTTATTAAGATTGTCAGAGTTTTACGTTTATAAGATTAATGATGGTACAAAATGATAATAAAAAAAAATGTAATTTTACTTCCAAACTGCCCCAAAATAATTCAAATATTTACGTGATATTGAGGCAAATTTGTTTACGCCTAAACGCATTCGGCTTACACAGCGGAAAAGGTGAAAGCATTTGCACTTTTTCTTAGCAATTTATTAGCGTCGTCGACGTGAAACGTTCACTTGAAAGGGCTTGATATATGACGTTAAATCTCGTCCCTATTCTTAAAGCATGTTCGCAAATAAGGGCCGGCGCGGGGACCGAAATGCAATTTAAGTAATCGTTTTAATATAGGATTTTATCGGTCTTTTGTATCGCGACGGGGGTGACACTGCACTTGTTCTCCGGTGATGTATTTGAAAAGTCGATCGTTTTCCTCGTTTAAAGATAATGTCGTCTTGCTTTTTAAAATTTTATATATTGTTAGAACGGCGTCTACGATAGCGTATTTTATAACGTATATTTAAATGCAAAAAATACAATTTCAAGTCATAATTATTATATATATATATATATATATATATATATATATAAAATTGTAATTTATATTAAAAAAACAAATAAATATATGCAAAATTTGTAACGCCACTGGTTATTGTGTTTTTTTTTAACACTACAGTGGCGCCAACTTTGTTAGTTTGTATTTCTTTATAATTAAAATAATAAAATATTTATATGAATATATTGATAAACAATACTATTTTTTAATTTGTATAAACAATAAAAATATAATATCAATAATTTTATGAAATTTTTTAAAAAATATTATCTATTTTATTTCTTTCGACATTTAACGAATATTTTATTGAATACGACTGATTCATAATTCATAAAATAATAGCGGTAATTTTGAAATTTAGTAACGTCGCAGTATTTATATCGCAATTTATTATTATTATGCTATCAATCAATAGTAATCATTAATTAAAAAAAATATTTTAATTATTTTTAATAATGTTTCGTTTTGAATTTTTATTATATAAAATTTCACTGTAAAAAAAAATGTAATATTTACCCTTTTTTTTGTTGTTGTTGTTGTTGTTAAACCCTTTGCATTGTCGCAAACCCAATGTATATACGTTTTAAATCGTTGACCCCAGACGATTTAAATTATCGATATCGTTTTTCCGCGTTTTTCCATGTTTTTCCGCGACGGACGGACGGACGGGGGAGGGGGGGGGGCGAGGGACGAGGAACGGAAAGCGGTTTTCGGAAGGGACCCTCGGTTCGAATTCGATTACGCGAGCTAAAACCCAATCTCTTGTATGCTGCCAAGAGGAGAGGTTAATTAAATTTTCTTTGAAACTCAATTTCCTCGGCGTAGGTAATCTTCAAAAGGAGCCGAATTCAAATTATTTTTCGATACATTACGCCGGTTTTACGACCGCAGATATTGCGCGTATTTGCGCTTGAGGCTGAGCAAAAAAAAAAAAAAGTGAGGGGGGGGGGTAGGAGGTAAAAAAAGAAATAAGGGCAAGGTATTATAATGGGTATGAGCTGAAGGTAAACATGGACGATTTTGAAGCATGCACGATGCGCCCAACCAAAACTTTGTCTGTAAATCGTATTATTTTTGTTGTTACAATAATAATAATATTAATAATAATAACGTAAACTTTTCTGTGCCTTTTTTCCAAATTATCTAAAGCAAAATGTGAGTCGTAACCGAAGGAAATTGGCACTGAGTTAAAATTGAAATTTTTCTACTAGGAAAAATCGCTTTTTTTTTCTACTTTTCAAATTGGCGATATTATACTACCGTGATCAAAAAGTAAGGTGAAATTGTCATTTAAAACTCCCAGGCATTAAGTAAAGCAGGTAAATTTTAAATTCTTTTCCCAGTTTGATAGAACTGTCTATAACATTTGCCAAGCGTCTGTTTGTCTAAAGGTTCAATTATCTCCGAGTTACACGTGTTTTTATAACTCTTGTTTCGCGACTTTTTTGCCAAAAACTCGACACATATCCTTCCGCAACCACCGTATTCGCCCGATTTGGCTCCGTGCGATTTCAGCAAACTTCAAAGGCCACGAGTTTTGACACGATTGAGAAGATAAAAACCGAATCGTAGAAGGTCTTTGAAGGCTATACCGGTCAAAACTATTCCGATTGTTTCGAGAACTGGAGAAAGCGTTGGCAAAAGTGCGTTTCATCGGACGGCGATTACTTTGAAGGGGGTGAAATTGATTTGAAAAAATAAATAAACAATTTATATTTTATAAACAAATTCACCTTACTTTTTGATCACAATGTTATATAAAACTTTTTTTTTTTTTTTAATAAATTTTATTAATATTCAGAATGCACAAATAATTATAACATCGTCAATTATATTGTAAACATATTTATATAATATTAAAGAAAATTTTGTATTCCAGTATGTTCACATCAATGCAGTTTTTTAAAGTGACATAAATAGTTTATATATGAACGTCAACGGTTTAACCCTTGCGGTGCCGGCAACCGTTTATCCGGTTAGGGTGTGAGCATCAAATATGCGCGCGTGTTACTGCGGTTCGCCGCCAAGGGTTAACACTTTGAATTATTAATCACGTGTGACACCTGCCACTGGTGAGTCGATGATGGATGAACCTCAAAGGGTCAACCGATTGGGCAGGTTAGAAACTGTATAAACCAATTTTTTATACTTAATATAAAAATTAATTTCGTTAATTTATATTTTTAATACTAAAGTAAAAAAAAAACAACAAACAATTCGTGACAATTATAAAATTATTATTACTATTATTAAAATAGATGAATTATTATCGTTTATACAAAGGTAGATTATGGTTCATCTTGCAAAAAATGCTGTTTAATTATAAAATAAAAAATGAAAATCCTCAAATATTTAACACTGGTATCATTATTATCTTCATTAATAATAATGTGGGAATTAATGTATATATTATGTAGTATTAGATTGGAATTTAGTTCATAAGGATAAGGATACTATAGGCGATTACCACATGGAGTCCATAGGATGAAGTCCTGTGGATCTGATTATAATTAGATGCCAAGCGAAGAGCAAAGGATTGTGACAGGGATATTCAACATGTGGTGCATTATTCTATAAAGATATGCTTCAGAAATCCTTTTTTTTTGTTTTTAGAGAAAACCTCCAAAATATCCATCCAAATCGAAAATTTGAATGAATATTTTGGGATGCATTTGAATTTTTAAGTCAATAAAATGGACCAACCTTAGATTAAAGAGGACGAATCTTATGAGTTCTTCTGTTTTATATGGTTATTTTAATCACAAACCAAGAAACTGTAACACAAAGATAGCCAAAATGCCTACAACTAGGCGCCTGATATATCATTATTGATCTAAGTCCAACGTTTTAGATTAATGTTTCGTTAACGGCTTTAGAAACAAAGAATATGACAGATATATGTTGGAAAACTATTAAAAGTAATAAGTCAGTTAGTTAATAAGCGATTTATTTACAAATGATAGTTAAACAATTATTTTAAATACCACTAATTTATATATATATATATATATATATATATATATATATATATATATATTGTATACGAATGCATATAAAATATAGTTAAACAAGCATACACCATTGTTTCAAGGAAGCTTCTTGAATTTTAACGTTTTCTCTTATTCACCAGGATAAAAAGGACTCTAAATGGAGGCGTCGAGGAGGTCAAGACTTCGCCACGCCCCGCACTTAAGCCTCATCTGTTCCCTATGAATTATAAAGCGAGAGAAAACACTTTCGCGGACACGTGATAGGTAAAAACTTTCACTCACTCCCCATATGTAAGATCATAATCTAACATCGGTACCTTATTACATACACACACTCTCACATCACATCCACCCTTTGACCTTTTGGATTTTGATCAGAATTCTTAAACTCTGTGTTCGCGACTATCTCAACTCTGTATTACAATAGTAAAATTAATATTGAATCAAGTATTATTCTTTTATTATAAAAACTGTATACATTTAATCAATACAAAATCGAATATATATATATATAGAATGTTAAAAAAAACAAATATTCGATTGGAGATTAAGAACTTAAATATTTTAAAGGTGCAAGCAACATATTATAATAAAAATTTTCGGATCCTGTAAAGTGCGAAATTTCACTCCAGGCATCTTTAACCGGATCATATTCGAACATTAATTTTAAATTAGCTGTAAAAAAAAAATAATTTCAATCATCAGTAAATATTTTATATTTTTTTTACAATAATTATTAGAAATGAAAACTTACTGAGACAATAAATCTTTTCATCGTATGCAATTGCACAATCAATAATCATAGCTCTAGGCAAATTTTTAACAGATTCCCATTTACTATTATGTAAATTGAACTTTTCAACGGTACTCAATGTTCCCGTTTGATTCATACCGCCAATGATGTATAAACATTCATTTAAAACGACAACCTACGATTACAATAAATATTATTAAATGCGATATAACAAACTTGGCTCTTTTAATTACGGTTTTCCCACTCACAGCACATCCATGCCTTGGTGATTTCATTATTGGACCAGCCTTCCAGTCATTATCTTCAGTATTAAATATAAAAAACGAATTTAAACAATCGACAATACAAAAATTAGAAACTATAAATATCATTTTATTATAAACGGCAGCCGAATGCCCGCTGCAGTTGATAGGCAAGGGTTTTAAATATTCCCATGTTTTAGTAGAAAAATTGAATCTGCAAAAAAACATTTTTTTTTTAATTTAATCTGTAATATATTATATATATAATGTACATATTAATTTTTATGAAAAATATACTTTTCAATAGAACTTTCTAAACTTCCTCCGCATACATAAATATCATCATCTATCGCAGTTACTGTATGTAATATCCTTTTACTGTGCATCGACGGTAGTTTCGTCAACTTCTTATTATACAAATTAAAAGCATACACCTAAAAAAAATATACTACTGTAATCAAAAATCAAGGTGAAATTATTATTTAAAACTCCCAGGCATTAGGAAAGCAGGTAAATTGCAATTTTTTCCCAGATTGATAAGAATGTCTATTTATATAACATTTGCCAAGCGTCTGTTTGTCAAAAGGTGTAATTATCTCAAAGTTACAGGTGTTTCTATTATTGTGTATTGGTTCCTCGCGACTTTTTTTGTCAAAAACTACTCGCATTGTTCTGCAACCACCGCATTTATGTGATTTGGCTCCGCGCGACTTTTGGCTATTCAGCAAACTCAAAATGCCATTGTGGGGAAACCGTTTTAACACGATTGAGGAGATAAAAACCGAATCGAAGAGTCTTGAAGGCTATATACGGTTAAGATTAAAAGTACGTTTTATCGAACGGGGATGAAATCAATTTGGAAGAATAAAGAATTTACATTTTATCAACAAATTAACCTCATGTTTTGATAACGGTAAAAAAAATAAGACCTCGACGATTGTGTTCAATTCCTGAATACAAAAAAAAAAATATATATATTCAGTATTTTAAAATACATAATTACGTTCCTACTTAGAGGTGCCCATAAGAAACAAGAAAAAAATATAGCTATAATCGACATCATATTTAAAATAATAAAATAAAATGCTTTTATAATTTTGTAGAAAAATCATTTGAAAATATTTTTAAATATTTCTACATTCAACTTTGAATTACCTGATTTGAAATATTATCGTCGACAATTCCACCGCAAAATATAATATTTTCTTTCCAAATTGTCGCAGAAAATCTTTTCATCGGAAATTCGCTTCTCTTAGAGAAATAGTGATATAATGAAAGAGTATTTGTGCTGACGTCAAATATTTCTATTTTGCCTACAAGCTGAAATTTCAAAATGTTTAAAATTAAATACGAAAAAATCTTTATAACGATAAATAATATTTAATAAACGTTTATTTACCTTGTCTTTTCGTCCGCTGACGACTAAAATCGTCTGCTTCATCAGTTTTCTCGCGGAAGAATTGATGGAGCTTTGTTTTTTTTTCATTTCCGAATAACTATTCCATTTTAAAGTGTCGTAAAATATTTGCAAACAATTTTCGGAATCTGTGCGGCACAAAGGTTCGACCTTTTCAATTAAAACCTGAAAATAATATTATATAAGGAAATCTCAAAATTTATTTATTAGAATTAAATATCGCATATTTGTGTATACATTTTGCGATAACAGCGGAAGCCTGATAAGTTTTAAAAGTGGCAATATATAACGTTTTCTATTAATCCAATCGAATTTGAGCCAATTGGCTAGTCCTTCGAAGGCGTCGTCTTCGGAATTTATCATCAAGTCGTCCGATTCGAAAATTTTTAACACTTCTTCGAAAGAAAGATTCAAAAATGTTGCGTCTTCGATTTTCTATTAAAACAAAAATATTGTTTAATATATAGTTGCAAAAAAAAAAATTTTTTTTTGATTTGTAACTTTTTTATAATTAAGTCACTCGTTCATATTTTAATATTCTATCATTGAAAAATGATGAAAATATTATTTTTTATACTTTTATATATATTTGTGTACTTTTTTAAAGGCTGCACACGCATATTTATTTTTCTCAAATTTTCACAACGAAAAAAAAGCCGAGTGATTTAATTAAAAATATTAATAAGAGTATATTGATCATAATTATTAAAAAAAAAATAGTATCAGAAGTGGCCAATTTTTGTATAAATGCGACCTGTCTTTCTTGTTTCACAAAGCCATAAAAATACATGAAAAAGACACATTGGATACCCCTGATTATATATATATATAAATTTTTAATACTTTAACAAAATTTTTTATTATATATGGCAATTCTTTCGATTTATTGTGTCCAATAAGAAGTCTCTCCAGACTTTTTAATTCGATCAGCTTTGCGAATTCTAACGTATTTTCAACGTCAAATAGATCATCTGAAACATTGTCTATTTAAATAAAATAGAAAATAATTATAATAATGTACAATAAATTTTTAGAATAAATATACCAATTTTTCCAGTATACATGTATTCGATGACATTTTTAATAACTTTATCGGGAATATTTTCAACTTTTTCGATGACAATTTTTTTCTTTCCAGATTCTAATCTTGTTTTAAAAAAATCAGAAGCCGCCGATAAAATTAAAGCGTTCGCAAAATATCTAAAAAAAAAAAAAAAAAAACGATAAAAAATTATTTGTATGAAGTGATTATATATTATTATAAAAATATCGTTACCGATTTTTTCCAATTACTATTTGAACATCGCAAAATAAATTGCTCTTGTAAAACTCGAAAAATTTGTCAAAAAATTGCAAAGCTCTATCACTTAGATTCGCTTCACGAAGCAAATTCACAGACATTTCGATTAAAAATCACTTAAACCGTTTGGCAAAAGAAAAAAAACCGAAAGCGCTACGAAAAGTCGGAACACTGATCGGCATAGCGAAAAATGAAATGTATTTATATATACATTATACAGATATTGTCAACCTTTTTTTTAATTATTAACTTGTGAAATTAATACAAAGAAAACTAGTTCATTTTTTTAATGATCGGTCTTGAATATAACAGCGATAAACTGATTTTCTATCACTGGTGACAAAAAAAATATATGTAAACTATTTATTTATTTATTATTAAACGTAATGAGAAATTCGATAAGATAATGAATATAAGATTGTTTATTTTTAACACACGATGATTCAACAATACAAATATGCATTCCGTTCCCACGAGAAATATTGAATAAATATTGATATTTTTATCATTTCATGCAAATTTATCGATAAATATTAATTATTTATTATTACATTAAAACAGTACAAATAATTATTACAATCATATTTTATCATACAATTGTTTTGTTTGATGAGTCACATTTTTTTTAACTGTTAAAACATTTCATATGAAAATAATTATAAAAAAATAATCATATTTTTCATTATTTTAATAATACAATAGTCATTTAAAAAAATAATATAAATCATATTTATGTAAACTGCTTATCTGTTATTTTAAATGTGTAATTTTATTTTAATAAAATAACGACTTTTTTATTATTTAATTGTTAAAACAATACTTATTCATTGTAATATATATATATATATATATATATATATATATATATATATATATATATATATATATATATATATATATATATGGTACTTGTTTAGGATAACGAATCTCAAAGCTTCACGAAATTCATATTATTTCAAAATTTATATTATCATGGAAATTATTATTAATTTATATATATATATATATATATATATCAATGGTGAGGCCAAAAAAAAATTTTTTTTTTTTGATTTATTGATCGAATTTTCACTGTCTCGTATTATGTATGAGGGATGGTGCAAGAATCGAAATCGGAAAATGCGAAACCCCTTCGAGACCTCGACCTCAAGTAGTCAGACGTCTCTGCGGTCGAACGATAATATTGTAAAATTTTAATAAGGAACGGGACAAGGAAAGTCGACAGCGGGCATTGTGAAGACCGGACGCAAAGGGTTAACCTGAGGGAGGTAGATTAATATTCATCGATTCCGCAACGCGGACCACGGAACGATTGCATAAAACACACACACACACACTTGCATATATGGTATACAGCATGTTATAAAATATAAATCAAATTCGAATCAATCAAATATGCGAACGAATCTCTCAAAATTATTCAACTATTATAAGTGACTATATAAAATAATTTTGTATATATATATATATATACAAAATTATTTTTTATAATTTATATATAGTAAGTGATTTATTATTTTTAGATCACTCCGTATACACTTTTAGTATGCCTATATATAGACGTGCCCTCCGGTTCTCAAAAGACAATTCAATGCTCGATTTGGAACTCCTTTGAGCGGCGCGATACCAGACTATTCAACCCTTTGGCTGAGGCTGTGAGCTTCAATGTTTCGTTACTCAAACCGCTTCTTTCGTTATTACTCTACCGGTGAGTTGGAATACGCAGACACAAACGAGTACGGAGTGGAGTGTGATCAAAAAGTTTCCGAAAATGTTTTTTTTTTTTTTTTGACTACTGTTTTCGATTCAGAAACTTGATTTTTAATTATTATTTTAATTGATTAATTAAATAATTACATACATAAATAAGTATGAATGGTTTATTGTTGATTATCATATATTAAACATGTGATTGTCATCGTCAGATGAGTAAAATAATATAATTATTAGATATACATATGTATATATATATATATATATATATATATATATATATATATATATATATATGTGTACGGTGACCATTCGTACTGTTTTTGTCAGAACAGTATAAGTTAAAAGGCTGAAAATGGGACATATTATTATGGCCATTGTTTTGTAATAACCGATCTCGTGTTAATAAACATATTAATATTTTTATAGGTCTTTTTTTGCTCCTTGTTCTGTTTTGATGAAAAGTATAAAAAAATTGATACATTTTGAAAAATAATTTTTATTAAATTTTTCACCGCAACTCGAAAATTAACTGTATATTATAGCGTTTGCAATTTATATAAATTATATTAAGGTTTTTCAAAATATTAAATCTGAACTAAAATAGAATTCGTCAGATATAAGAATTTATGTCATTTGATCATTCCGATTGTATAATAATCAGTAAATATTTTTTTATTCTCCGGAAATTTGAATATAGTATAAAAAATATTATTAGTACACTCCGTAAATTTTTTGAATCGACCATATATATACAAGCTATTCAATGCGTTGTTTCATGCATACGTACGAAGTTTGCACAAGTTAACGTCTTCGTTTTGAATGTGTCGAGATAATACCGGAAAGCTTTTTAATCGTACAATGTTTGCTCACATTTTATATTTAGAGACACGGTCAATAGCCAGATGGGTACAAGTGACTTCTTTTTACAAAACGTTGTATCGTTAAAATTAAATCGAAGCTTCAAAAAAAAATGACATCGCTTGAAATAAAACTATATCGAGAAAATGCTGAATTCCATATTGTAAATTATGGAATTTTTCTTTTTGGGAGATACATAAAAAATTGATTTAGTAGATGTATTTAATACTGATTTTTTTATTAGAATTTATATATATATATATATATATATATATATATATATATTTTTTTTTTTTTTATTTTGAATAGGTATATGCGCAGTTGTGGAAAATATCGGCAATTTTCCTATGCGGCGTACAATAAGCATTTTTCCACACATCACACATGGAAAGCGTGAAAAGTTTT
The DNA here is from genome assembly GCA_024500535.1 of Leptonema lineaticorne. Classification (NCBI taxonomy): domain Eukaryota; kingdom Metazoa; phylum Arthropoda; class Insecta; order Trichoptera; family Hydropsychidae; genus Leptonema; species Leptonema lineaticorne. Next base: position 914,387 of record JANIJI010000014.1, read on the forward strand.
CCCCGCGAAAGGCTATAAATACTCGCGGGAACCGGGAAAATCTTGCGATGATTCCCGCATTGGCGATTCGTGGCACGCGTGTAGCTTTTCCGCATTTTTTTTTCTTCGCGAGAGTTTTCCGGTTCGTGTCTTATTTTAATAATCGATTTTTTCGAATAAATACGACGGAGCAAAATAAAAAAAAAACGGAGGCCTTTTTCCCGTCGGACGAGACCGAGAGCGCGTGAACGCGTACGTGCTCGCGTACGCGTGAAAAACTAGCGGAAAAACCCATTGACGAATGCGTGAAAAAGTGTAAAAATGAAAGGAAAAAAAAAATAAACGCGTATTGTTAAAGTGACGTCGATAACCGAGATGAGAACGAAATCGACTGCAAGGTCGTTCGAATGATTTAATGGTAAATTTAATGGACGTATTTTTAAATTATGTTATTTTTTTAAACTTTAAAATATTGTGCAATAGAAATATTATAATTATAATATAAATATGATGATTAACTTTTTTACGATAAAAAAAGGAGGACGTAATTGAAGACCGTTTGTTGAAAAGGAGGACACAAGTTTTCCATCTTGAAGTCGAATCTTAAAAAAGATCCTAGATCTTAAGATTGACTAAAAAAATCCTTTTTATCCGTTTAGAAATTCTCAAAATTTAAGAAATAAGAAACGTTTCAAAATGATGGCATTTTTCATAGGAGGACGTTAAGATTTCTAACGTATCCAAAAATAGTTTTCCATCTTGAAGTCAAGTCAAAAAAAAAACGTCCTCCTTAGATCTTAAGGTCTACTAAAAATAAAAATCCATTTCATCCGTTTGGAAACTTTCAAAATCTAGCTAATACAAAAATTTTGAAATAAGAAACGTTTCCAAATGATGACAATTTTTATAAGAGGACGATTGATCACACTAAAAATATCGAATTATTGATAGTAAATATATATATTTTTTTTTATAATATTATCGAAGCAAAACCATTAATCTACATAATATTATTAAATGTTTGCAATGGTAGATTGAAAATTATGCGCCTACTTTTTCATAACAGATATTTGAATTTGAAAAGATCATAAAAATTATAGATACATCCTATATATATATATATATATATATACCAAAAAAAAAAAAAAAAAAACAAGAAGAGGTATGTCGTTTAGCAGACATTCACCGTAAAATGTAACGAAAATATTTCCATAGTTGTGTTAAAGTTAAAGTACAGTTTGCAAACCGCGACAACCGCAAATTCCTGCAAGCAAGCATGCTCAAGTCCACAAGGAAACCTTGCTTCATACTTGGCATTTGTATAGAAAACATCGACTCAAAATCGCGTAGACTGCATAGTAAATTTATTCTTAGTAGCGCACCGTAAGCGCTAAAAGCATAAAACTAATTTAAACTAGTTATTATTCAAATTACCTGTCGCGCACTCGAGCCACTCGTTTTCGTTCAGTTCTTCGCGGATTCGGCTTCTCGTTTCGCGTGGCATCGGCTTAATTTCGATCGCTCGTTTTCAATCTATTTTACAATATTCAAATTATACAATATCACGATAATGATACGAATGATAATTAAAAATAATACTGTAATGATGTTTCGACCTCCGTATTTGCCGGATATGGCACCGTGTATGCGATAAAGATAACCATGAAGACCGTTATCGTATATAAGATTAAAATTAATAATGTTTTGAAATTAAAAAATGCGCTAATAATATCTAATGATGTTCCAGCTTCCATATTCGCCAGACGTGGCACCGCGCGCGTAATATAAAATCATTGTCTTTCAATCATAGATGATAATATATATCATTAAAAGAATTCAAAGCTATTTCTATTTCAAAGTTAGAATAATGAATATTAATAATTAGTACATATTTGCTTCATAAATAAATTTTCAATCATATAAATATTAAGAAATAGTTATATAAATAGAATCATATTTTAAGATGGAAAACATTTGAAAATCATCGTTTTAGTTAACACGTGTGTGTGTATGTTTGTTAGACGTCGAAAGCTAGTTCGCATACATTATGCAGTGGTGGTGAATGTTATGCAAATTCCCATTTGGGACAGGGGTGCGGATGCGGGGGTCGCAAAGCCCAGTTGGTCAAACCAGATGTTCCTTCGTAATCTAGCACGTTTGTACTTTGCCCTTATATAAATCGGACATTGACCCATTAATAAAAATTAACAATTTCTATTAATTGCGCTTTTGACCTATTTGACTAAAAACTGTCGACCGATTTTCTAGTTGCACTAGTTTTCTACTGAAAACAAAATAAATTTTCAATACTAAATTTCTTTTAAATTATATATATATATATATATATATATATATATATATATATATATACCTGAAGATTAAACGTAGACCTGGTGACTCAGAACTTGAAGGTCAGTTAATTTTTATAACATTATCGCTATTTTAACAATTGTTCTTCATTTTAATTTTTATATGAGTTAAATTTTAAATAATTATAACAATCGAATATTTTAAAATATTAAATTTTAGATAAGAATGACAATAGTTTATTATTTTTCTTTTAATTAGCTAAAGTTAAACTCTGATCCAGATATCACCAAACTTTAGTCCGCAGACCGTATTCGATACGCAATATTTTTTTTTTTTTAATATCAGCTGCATTATAATATTTCCGTATTATATAAATAAATATATTATTAATATTTATAAATTTTGTATTGATTTGTATCCGAAATGAACAATTTGATATTATGTGACAGAATTAAACTTAAATTATTTATTGTTCACTTAAACGAATCATTTTTGTATTTAACACATTTTTAATTTTATATTTTGTTCAATCCGCGTTAAAGTTTTCTGTCTAACCCAGGGGTCGGCAATCTGTGACCTTTTATTTTCATATAAAAATATACATTATTATCTAATAATAATATATATATATATATATATATATATATATATATATATATATATATATATATATATATATATATATATATATTAAAAAGCTTTATTTATGCAAGCAATATTTATTGTTTACGAGAAAAATTTTTATGTCTCTTTAAAAACTTTGAAATTTTGTAAATTGTAATTTTTGACTCTTCCGACTCAAAAGGTTGCCGACTAAAAAACTATTGACAACATCTGATTCAAATCTTTAGTTTTACTTCTGAGAAAAAAAATGTTAATTCTATATATCATTATTATTATTATTATTATTATTATTATATAATATAATATATACATTATTTATATTCAGATCGATATATAAATCTTAGTATTTAGGTTAGTGTTTTGAGTCACGTGAAGTGATAAGAAAGCGCCTCGTATCACGTCACGTGATAATTTTTCACGCTTCCATTTTATTAATCGACCCTTTCGGCATAATGTCCGAAATAAATTTTCAGCCGAAACAACAACCAACAACCAACAACAACAACAACAACAAAAAACAACAGGCGCCGCCGTGTCGAAGGGCAAAAACGAAAACGAAACCAACTGTCGCTGCACCCTCGCCCTGGACCGCAAATTAAGCGCAAAATTTAAATTTAAACTCGCAAATAAATACAAAAGGTACTATCGTTTCATGGTAAATTCGTTCATACGAATAATATATATATATATATATATATATATATATATATATATATATATATATATATATATATATATATAATACAATACGCCATATTTATTTATGCGAAAGTGCGTAATTTTTTTGGTCACAGTTGGCGCTAACGACTCGCCAAATTATACAACAATCGACTCGTTTTATTTTATTTTATTATATTTTTATTAATAGTCTTTCATTTAAAAGTTTTCGTTTTTGTTATTTTATTATTATATAATATGAATATATATTTTTTTCAGATTTATCATAGTTAACTAGAGTTTGTGTGTGTGTGTGTGTGTGTATATGGGAGGGAAAAAAATGACGTTTTTCCGTACGATTGACGCGGCGTTGGCACGGAAAGGGTTAACTCGCGGGGCTTATCTCGTTTAATACGTTCGTTCTTGTGCGTCGTTTACCCGAGGCTAGCAGGGATTGGGATAGGGAGAAGCTTATTACCGCCACTTATTTATGTGTCTTCCTTTTCCTCTTTCGGAAATTCGACTCGTTCCCGCGAAGGTTCTCAAATGGTTATCGGCAAGATTCGAGAAGAAAAAAAAAATGCTGAAAATTCGCGTACTGCAGAGGTCAACACTTAGTATAATACGGAAACTCGATAAGCGGTAATGATTATTTATATTATTTATTTTTTTTTTTGGAACGAATTTCCATACTCTTTTTATATAATATAATGAAATATAAAATGACACTCTTTTAAACAAAGAAAAGATTTTTTTATTTTAAATATTAGTCCACGATTACGTAATCACAAATCAAACTGCATTTTCAGCATTGAAACTTTGAAACTTTTTTTAGGTTCAAACATGAAAATCTTACCAAAAATTAAATTTTTTAATCCTTATAAACAGAACGATAAACTGATTGTATAGATTAATATACATCAATATATTGCGAAGTGTTTTTTTTTTTTTTTTTTTTGGTATAGAAATTTGTTCAATAAATCGCAGAAAATAAAATTGTTTATGAAATGTAAATTCTTTATTTTATTCTTCCAAATCAATTTTATCTCCTTCAAAGTATAGCCTTCAAGACCTTCTTCGATTCGGTTTTTATCTGCTCGATCGTGTCAAAACGGCATTCCCGCATTGACCTTATGAGTTTGCCGAATAGCCAGAAGTCGCACTGAGCCAAATCAGGCGAATACGGTGGTTGCGAAATTTTTTAGCAAAAAAATCGCGATGAACCAATGCAGTATGATAACACGTTATAGACAGTCCTACCAATCTAAGAAATAAAAAACAATTTATCTGCCTTCCTAATGCCCGGGAGTTTTAAATGACAATTTCACCTTACTTTTTGATAATAATTTTAAGTTTAGAGTAAAAAAAATCACCAATAACGCTGCAAAACATTTCGAGTGCAATGGGTCAATATTTTTAAATATAAGTTTGTCAAAGATTTATAATCTATAACATATTTGAGAATATCCGATATTATATATATATATACATTCACATAGTATCGCGTGTTTTGTTTGTGTGCGAAAATCCAGCTCACGTTCGAGCACGACGTGAAAAACCCCAGTCGCTTCCTTTCTCCAGGAAAATTCTTTGGAAAATACAAGGGCGAGCGCGCCTAATAACTTCGATAGCTGGCAGGCAAAAACGTGTGCGGTTATTTACAAGCGTAATTTAATGCACAACAGAAATGTTACCTTATAAATATTACATACACACGACCGCGATGTTAATGGTGTACCATATCGTATAATATACCAAGGTATTCAAAGCAAATTATGTATATACATATATATATATATATATATATATATATATATATGTGTGTGTGTGTGTATATATAAATAAATAGGAAATTCTCGAATTTATGTATCTGTCGATGTTTTTCGGAAACCCCCCCTTTTTCCTTTTCTTCTGTTGCATCTATTTATTACATTAAAATAGAAAAAGGCAAACGTTGTTTTTCACCATTTTATTATGGCGTTTCTACTAAAATTTAAAACAGGAAAAGTTCGATACGACTTTCAAGGAAGACTCTAACTTCATGTATAATTAGGAAAAAATTGTTAAAATAATAACGAAAATGGAAAATGGAAGAAAATTTTGTATGTTTCGTCTGTTATTATTATATATTTAGCGTAATAAATTGCACCAATTATATAACATTATATTTTAAAATGGAAATATTTTTTCAATATTTATTTATATTTTTAATTAAAAAATATATTGATTTTATCGAAAAAAAAATTCTTTGATAGAATAATAAATTATTAAATATATTAAAAAAAATCTTAGTAATATTTCTACACAATTTTATATTATAATTATATTGTTAATATTTTAAAAATTTTCAGGAAAAAACAAAGACAACGAAAAACTTTAATACGATATATTATTGTATAGTATATTAAAAACAAGCTTGCAAATTCGCATTTTTAAATTAAAAAAGATTTTAGGAGATAACTAAAAAAAAAAAGAGAAAAAAGATACGGTTCAAAAATATTACCGGGGTTAAAAGTTTAGAACTCTAAATTGCCGCATTAGATTAATGTGTATTAATAATACTTTTCCGACGAACAAACTGGGTTTTTGGAGCAAAAAGAAAAATTATATATATATATATATATATATATATATATATATATATATATACTTGTATTATCTAAAATATAAAGTGAACAAAGCAGTGGTTATCAACCTTTTTTTCTATTATAAAATATCCACTTTTAACCTTTACACGTATGCTTCTATATTATTTTGATCTATATTAATTTAATTTTAGAACAGGATAGAAGATTATTTAACGGATTAAAATTGTTTTGATATAATTGAACATCAATTGAGAAATTCTGTTTAAAAGCAAATAAAACATTTCTTATATTGTAAATAGATTTTTAAACGAAGAATTAATTGTTTGTTTATCAGTTAATAATATGAAGTATATTTACAGAAATATCAATATTGCTAATTGTTTCTATAGTATGAAATATTATTATGTGTAAATTGAATATATTTTTTTTTGGTTTAAAGATTTTTTTTATTACCAATTCTTATATTATTATTATTATATTGGCAAAATGACGTTGCAAATTCGGAATAAATACATAAAAATACAGGATTAGCTAGGAATAATAAAACATTAATTCGCGTCATGGCGACGCATTAAAACAAACATGGCGGCGAAAGGTCACAACGTGCCGGCGCCATTTGCAAACGACGTAAAAGCTATAAATTATCCACGAAAACATGTTAAAAGTTTAGCAACTTCTTTTCTGAGAAAAAAACATTTTTTTTTATTATTATTAGATGTCGGTTATTGTGATTGTAAAATTATATTTTATTAATACGTTTTATGTGATCGTGAATATATTTTGATTCTGTTTTTTAATCACGATTGAGAAAACGCATATCATATTTGTATGTCGGATTTTTATATTTGTATATATAAAATATTGTTGTGAAAATGTATGTATGTATATATAAAGTTTAAATTGAAATGGAAAATAATTTTGTCGAATATGCGAAGAATTTGTAAATATCTTCTGTAAGAAAAAAAGGGTAAACATTGCGGACCAGGTGTGTTTAATCAGCGATATGCGAATAATTTGTGGTCCGCAAAAATATTGTTTTTGTTTTTTTTTATATAAACCAAAAATCGGTAACATTATTGTGATATATTTAAATAATGAAAATAAAAGATTCGCACAAATAAAAATATATATAATATATTTTAGTGTATCAAAAAGAATGTATTATAAATAGTTTGAAAATCAAATTCAATTATTTGCGAATCAATTTCTACTAAATATTTTTTTAAGATTTATTTAATGTCGTATATCAGGCGTGTTAAATCCACAGCAAATTGCGAGCCGCGTGAGTTTTGTGTATAAAGTCGTGGGCCGCAGTTTTTTTTTTCATTACAAGCTTTATAATCAAACTATCACTTTTAATATAATTAAACTATACATTACAATTTCATTAAACGGAACTGCATACAAATAAAAAAAAATATTAATTTTATATATTTACATTAAATATTTTTTTAAGTCAGCAGTTTTTGTATTGGTGTGTCGTATGCGGTCCGCGGGCCTCGTGTTTGACATGCCTGTCGTACATCTGATGTTTTAGGTACCTGGGTAACAGCAGACGTTCTTAGCTAGTAGTAAATATAGGGTTTTTATGATTCATCTAAGTTGAAAGATGCTAGGGTTGAATAATGGAGGGAAAATTGAAAAGCATCATATCGTAGGAAAACGCAGCCGGAAAAGTAGGAATATGAGCGTTTCGATTGTATCGCGATTGCCAATAAAATTGTTATTTATTCTGCGAGTGATAAAAATATCTAGATACGGCGGGTGGATATAGAGTGGAGGGGTGGGGTGGTGGGGGATGAAGGCTGCGTCGATTTTTCCTTTCGCCCCCTCCACAGTTTTCCCTTCGCGTATGTATGTCGAAATAAACATTCGTCGAGAGAGAAAAAAAAAAGAGAAGAACGCCGCGGAAAGGGTGGAAAATTTTTCCTCGATACGCGAGCGAAACGGTAACCCTTTGTCGAAGGAAAAATAACCGGGTGACATCTTGAACCAATCGCGAAACGATGGGAAAACATTTTTTCACAATTTTCAATTTTCCCCGACGGTCTAAGAGGGAAAAGTTTTAACGGGGGCACAGTTGCCGCCAATACCTCTTTTTATTGCACGCACGCACGCACACACACACACGCGCACACACACACATACATATATATAATATTAAAATTATTTTAAAAATACTATGAAGTAGAACGCCGAATATTGGTGGTCAACATATTTTAGTTTAACTGCTCTGTAAAAATATTTGTCATTTAAATTGTAATTTTTTTTCCTAGATTGGTAGGACTATTTATAACATTTGCCAAGCGTCTGTTTGTCAAAATGTTTAATTATTTCCGAGTTACACGTGTTTTTACAATTCTCGGTTCGTTCTTCATGATAATGCACCGTGTTATACTGCATTGGTTCTTCGCGATATTTTTGTCAAAAAACTCGACTCATAACATTTTGCAACCACCGTATTCGCCCGATTTGGCTCCGTGCGACTACTGGATGTTCAGCAAACTCAAAAGGCCAATGCGGGGACACCGTTTTAACACGATTGAAGAGATAAAAAACGAATTAATGAAGGTCTTGAAAGTCTGTTTCGACGACTGGATACAGCGTTGTAAAATTGCGTTCTAAGGGGATGAAATTGATTTGGAAGAATAAATAAAGAATTTACATTTATAAACAAATTCACCTTACTTTTTAATTACAGTGTTATGTGACTTCGTATTAGTGATATTACTATTGTCCTCAATGATAACAATATTGTAAAATTTACTAGAATAATTTTGCATTGTCTTTTATTGAATATTTTAATATTTTTTTTCAATTATTCACGTCGTATCGATGTTTATAACGTCGGATTGTTGCAGTTTTTTCCGCGCGTGCGTTTCGCGCATTTGTATCCTTTGCGCGCGCTAGGATACAAGTATTCTAGCGTTCTCGTATATAATTTAGATCCTTCTCATATTTAAATGTCGCTTTATAAATTCAGACTCGATTGTCGAAGAGCAGAATAAGGAATGTACGAGACAATGTTCTATGATTAAATTTCAATATGAAAAATTCAGGAGCGCTCATGGCGGACACGAGATTAAATTTACGACGATTCTCAAATGTTTTATTAAAATATTTCTTTTTTCCTGTATTAAAAATTCATTTTCATAATGTTGCAATATTGCAATTAAATTGTCTTAAATTGTTTCGTTACGTGGATTAAAAAATACAGTATAGTTTGTCATATATTAAATTTTATTGCGTGTTATTCAATATCAATAAATAAATATTTAAACTTAATTATCTCATATGTAGCAGACTTTGGTTAAAATATTATATATATATATATATATATATATATATATATATATATATATATATATATATATATTAAATTTGTTTTCTGATATAGTAATGCATTAATTCATTTTTTCACACTTTATATAAGTTTCACTTGTCTGTTTGTCTGGGTGGAATTTTGTAATCGATTTTTTCAGCACTTTTTGATGTCAGATTGAACTGAAACTTTGCATAATTGTTCATTCTAGATGACAATGCAAGAATCAACTAATAGATTTACAAAATAATTGACAAAAAAAAATATTGGTAATAATTATTGGTAATACAATAATACGATATAAAAGTGTATTTTTTTTAAAAGAATAGTTTTATACAATTTATATATAACAAATATATATATATATATATATATATATATATATATATATATATATATATAACAAATAATATGATATTTATTATTTCCGTTATAAAACACGATATTTTTTTTCATAATCATCTTAACAGAGCTTTGACGTCATTTTTCTGAAATAAAATTTAATATTCACACACACACACACAAGTGCATATATGTGTATGACGGCTTATGTGTCATAAAATTTTATTCGGAGCTTTGAAAACTTTTAAAAGCCGTGCCGCGATGCAAAAGCTCTTATTTTGCAATCGCTTCGATTTGCGACGAGATTAAAAGCTCCGCTTCGAGCTTTTGATTTATTCGACACCGTTTTTAACGTTTTATTCCGAATCGAGTTATGTGCTCGCGATACTCGCGCGCTCGCAAAAAGAAAAAAAAACAGCACGTGAATGTCGGAGCGCAAACGGCACAAGTGCGCCGTAAATATAAATCACGTTTTTAAGCGCACCGTGAGATGTAATACAATATTATTATTTGAGAATTTTAGAGATCGGATTGTTTTCGTAATATTTACAATATATAAATTATATATTATCAATTGTCCTATTTTCAAAAAAAAAATTAAATAAACTATTAATGCGGTGACATTATGGATGAAAAATTGTTAATATATATTTCTTTGGTAGAAATATTTGCTATAGATTTACAACCTAAAATGTGCACATATCTAAAATGTGCGTAGCCATTGTTTCATTTTCTGAAATAGGGGAGGATAGACGAAGCAATGCTTATCTTGAAATTCTACGGTGGTCTACAAGGGTTGAGGGATTTTCGAAATGAAAATATATATTTGTACTGATATATATACAGTGTTGACTAAAGGTTTAGTACTTTTAGAAAATTGAGAAGTATTTCAAATATGCGTCAATTTAATATATTAAAAATTTATATGATATTTAATTAATAATATATAAGAAAATTTTCTATATTATAAAATGATGAAAACATGAAATATTTCTTTATGTTTTTAGTGTTATAGATATATAAAAAATATGAATTAAGTTTATTCACTAAATGTCGTTTTGTTGTCATCAGTCAAAATTGTTAATAACTATAGAAATTTTGAATTTTTGAACACTGTGATCAAAAAGTAAGGTGAATTTGTTTATAAAATGTAAATTATTTATTAATTCTTCCAAATTAATCTCATCTCCTTCAAAGTAATCCCTCGAAATAAATAGTCCTCGAAACAGTCAGAATAGTCTTTTTTCGGTATAGCCTTCAAGATCTTCTTCGATTCGGTTTTTATTTCTTCAATTGAGTTTGAGTCTTTTGAGTTTGCTGAATAGCCATAAATCGCACGGAGCCAAATTAGGCAAATACGGTGGTTGCGGAAAGATAAGAGTCGAGTTTTTGTCAAAAAAATCGCGAAGAACCAATGTAGTATGACGTGGTGCATTATCGTGATAAAGGAACCGAGAGTTGTAAAAACACGTGTAACTCGGAGATAATTAAACCTTTTGACAAACAGACGGTAGGCAAATGTTATTATAGACATCCCTACTAACTTAGAAAAAAAAAATACAATTTACCTGTCCGGAAGTTTTAAATGACAATTTCACCTTACTTTTTGATCACAATTTTTGATATTATATTATATATTATGGGTCTCGTATTTCGTTCACGGCTGTATATATTCTAAAAGCGATAATAATAAACGAGAAAATGGCGAAAACGATCCTCGCCAGACCGAGAAAAGAGACCTTACACGCGAAATCCCGATGCAAACCGCGTCCACGTGTAGAGGCGACAATGCGAAGGGCCTTTTGTAGTGTGAAAGCGGGCTTTTGTAACCGTACATAATAGGATTAGAACCGACAGTCGGACAACCGTTTTGGGCGGGCTATATTGGGTGGATTTATCCGTACAAACAGACAAACGCACGATTTATAATATAAAATTAATACGGCAACAAACAATTTTCAACATGAATCTCTCAAAATGCTTCATGTTTGATTTTCTAGAGTTTCAAAAAAAAAAATCGACGTTAAACTTCGACGAATCTCCGTCGGCTAACAGGTAGAAGAATTTGCTCACGGCTCCGTCGTAACTTTATACCGGTGCAAAGTTGGACCATAAAGTTTCGGTCCTTGTATGCAGAGTTTCGCTTAACTGCGTCATTCTTAGCGAGCATGTGGGCTGTGTTCCGAGTGCCGAGAATGCTATGTTGAAATTTTGAGAACATCTACAATGGACAACGTTTATAAATATTTAATAGATAAATTAGAGATTTGAACATATTCATAGATGTTATGGTTTTTCTTGTTCTTATAAAATATATGATGCTAGACCATGGAACTGATAAACGTTTGAAAGCCTTCGAGATATAATGCTACCGGAGAATGCTAAGTATATCTTGGATCGACAAAGTAGCAAATAAGAAGACTTTGAAGAAAATTAGTAAAACTTCAGAAATGCTAAAAACAGTTAAATTAAGAACAATGCAATATCTCGGTCACATTTTGAGAAATGATAAATACAAGTTTCTCCAGATAATTTTGGAAGAAAAAATTCAGGGGAAAAGATCAATAGGCAGACGCCAAAACTCATGGTTTAAAGATCTTTATCAATGGTTCAACTGTTCTTTAACAGAACTCTTTCGAAAGTTTCATTAGCCAACCAACCATCTCTCAAAACACAACCAACCACTCTCTCAAAACACTGCGGCGAGCTACAAAAATAAACAAATAAACAAATCAAAAATATTTTTAAGATTACGTTGCCCGATACAAACTTTTTACACGTAGCGCAAAAACTAATAGCTGTACATATATCGCGTTTAATATGAAAACTTTTATTCGCGCAACACAAAAAAAAAAAAGAACTTTAGGCCTAATCCGCATGTTTCGGGCCCTTTTTCGAAGTTGAAACGAGTCGATAGACTAGAAGAGATACTCGACAACACAATAGACTCATAGTTTCGATGGCAGTTTGTAAATAAATATTGCAAAAACAGATTTATATAATAAAGTAAACGCAAAAGAAGCGCCAAATACGCTTAGAAATGTGCGCGCGATTTCTGATATAAACGAATATTATTATTTTTTATATGATATAAATTAGATAATATTGAAATATTTAATTATATTATTCATGCACATATACAATCATGTATATATATATATATATATATATATATATATATATATATATATATATATATATACATATCATAAAGTCAATATATTATACAGGTCGAGTGGAAAAAAAAGGAGAGATACGATTTTTCAATTGACGCGCCACTTTCGAACCCTCAATAAAAATTGGATTTTTGTGTTGACCGTTGTTTTTTTCATTATTATTATTTTTTTTCAGTTCTGCCTCCTTTTTCAGCGATCGTTTTTTTTTTTTATTATTATTTTTGACTCGTACAACGGACGACCGATTTTTAATTAATAGATTGAATCGATCGTCAGTGTGTGCGTGCGTGTGTATGTGTCGTATTTTTTTTTTGATTTCTGAAAAAAAAATAATTTATTCGTTTTGCGGTTCATCGTTTTATATACACGATGCTTAGTATAGTGCGGTTCAAAAAAAATATTTATATTTTTCAACAATCTAAGAAAATATTGTAATAACTATCTGTTAGATATTTTTAAAAAATATTTGATTTTTATATTTTCGATAGAATTCAACGCGTTTAACTGATATCTGTATTTTTGATAATAAATGCGAATAATATCCGACCATACGTTTTGTGTTTATGTTCATTTTTTTTTTGTTTTATGTTCAAAGGAAAGTTCCACACTGCATAATCCCGCTCTTCGCACAACTCGAGTCTGAAATACGTTAAAACCGAGCTTTCGCTAAATCCGTGCCGTGCTGAAAAAAAAATGAATTATGCGAGTAGCCTGAAGCTTTTCAAAACTCTTTTCGTATAACGGAGCATTTTTTTTCTGTCTATTTTCAACATTCGCAGTTCGATCGCAGTAATAAAATTACAATACAAACATATATATATATATATATATATATATATATATATATATATATATATATATATATATACACAGGTTGATCCAGAAAAAGCGCACATCGATTTTTATGGTATGATGTTGAAACTTATATATTACATGTTGTGACCATTATATACGAGCGGTCATTAATAATGTATTATTGAGTTTAATCGATAATTGGAAAAATTGATATTAACACATCTTATGCGGGAAACGAGAATCTCCGTCCTTCGAATTGTTGGCTGCGGTAACAAGAATCGCTGTCATAATTATTTTACAATATTTCAATATTGACGCTTTACAACGACATCTTTAAATTTTTTGTTAAAATTTATAATTTTCTTAAAAATATTTTCCATATATAAAAATTTTTGATTTCCGTCACAAGCGTAATTTTCGATTAATCCCGCATAAGATGTGTTAATATATAATAGATAGTCCGATTCGATGTGATGAATAATATAAATAGTTGATGATAATCAATAAATAATAGCTAAAAATTGATAACGATTTCAGAACGAATTTTTCGACGAAATCGGAATATTCGTTTTCCATTTTTCCATAAACGAGGGTCTCGTCGATAGTTCGAAATACGAATCTATGAAAATTTATCAGAAAAGTCGAGTGCAGAAAACCAACCGCGGATGTCTTTTATGCGAAACTCTCAAAATCGGCCCTCGTCGGTTTCAACCAAAGAAGGGCCACGAGAGTTTTATGGACTCGACTTTATTGATTCAACAATGGGAAACTCGACACCGATAGGAAATAGATTTGAAAGGTTTTTGATGTCGCATGCCGACGAAAAAAGAAAGAAAAAAAAGTGAAAGAAAGCACTAAAAAACACACCGGCACTGCGGTTTGAAACCGGCGTGCGACGGAACGATCCGCGTCGCAAAAGACCGATAAATAATATATATATATATATATATATATATATATATGAGAGTGTGCAACAGTCGCGCCCAACCGTTTCTCGGATCCGACTTTACACGTGTTTGTTCGAGACGTTACAGTCTGAAAATATAATAAGAGCAAGAAGACATTTTTAGCTAATATTTTAACACGTTCGCTACTATATTTGAGTCATTATTATTATTTTTTGTTTTTTTAACAGACCAACGACTCGTATTTTGGAACGATGATATATATATATATATATATATATATATATATATATATATATATATATATATAGGTATAGTCATTGTGTAATTTCTAATGGTCTATTGAAAGCTATAACATACATTTGCGACTTGTTGTTTATTGTTTGTGCCGTGTGGTAGCGAACGTGTTAAACGTGTATGATAGAATTTATATTCTTTAAGTATTTTTCGGTATTGACTTCAAGACCTCGCATTGGCCTTTTGAGTTTACTGAATAGCCAGAAGTCGCATGGAGCCAAATCGGACGAATACGGTGGTTGCGGAATGATATGAATCGAGTTTTTTAGCAAAAAAGTCGCGAAGAAACAATTCAATATGATTCGGTTCATTATCGTGATGTATGAACCAAGAGTTGTAAAAATACGTGTAAGTCGAAGATAAATTTAAACCTTTTACCAACTTAACAACTCAGGAAAAAAAATCAATTTACCTGCCAGGGAATTTTAAATGATAATTTCACCTTACTTTTTGATTTGCAGTTATTTAATTAACTAACTAAAAGAATATCAATTAAAATTTTAAATCTGAAATAAAAACCATTATTTTTTATATAATATATTATATATATTATATATATTTATTTTTGTATAAAATTCGACTTATATTATGTTCAAAGTTGCGGAACCGATCTCCGTCGTAAGTAGAGAACCGACTGACTGTATTCAGATAAAAATAAACGATTTCATTCATTTTAAATGAAAGAAATAATCAAATATGCAAATAAATTCTAAAAATAACAAAGCGTCTTTTATGAAAAGCGTATTGTCAGTTGAAAAAAAAGTTTTTATTTTACGATAATTCTTATTTATCAAGTGAAGAAATATAAAGTGGTTACATTGTTTTTTTCCATACTGTTTTTTTTTTATAGATTGCGATTCGTTTCCACCCCCGAATTCCGTTTCCTTTCCATTTTTCCTTTGGTTTTTCATTGATGTTTCAAGTTTTTAATACTGCGTGGCTAACGGAAAAGTTGGTCGAAGGAAAAATTGGAAATGAAATGACAAAAGGGAAAACTTTTAAATAAAAACTTTCATATAAATTAAACAGAGCTAATGCATACAGTCAATTTTTAAAATGTGCTACTTATATATATATATATATATATATATATATATATATATATATATATATATATATATATATATATATATATATTTCACTCTTTTATATTTCTATATTAAGGATGATTTTTTCATACAATTATTCATTATTCACATATAATTTTAGACATATTATAATATTGAATATAAATATTTAATATAATATATTTATTATTAAAATGGTTTTCGGAAACAATTTTTCAAGTATCGAACAATACAAAAAAAAAACATTTTCTTTTCGATTTCATTTTCACTCCCTTCGATTTGTTTTGATCGAGAAAAGAAAAAGATGCAAATTAATTTAAACCGATTTCTTCTAAAGTAACAGATGTCTAATAAATCAAGCGAAAGACGAAGAAAGTTGTCGTCGTTCGATTCTAAATTTTTCTAGTGAAAAAAATATGTTTGTACTTTTCGAGTTGCATATAAGTTTAATTAAAAATCAAATACTACTGTGATCAAAAAGTAAGATGAAATTGTAATTTAAAACTCTCTGGCATTAGGAAGGCAGATAAATTGAATTTTTTTCCTAGGTTGGTAGGACTGTCTATAATATTTGCCAAGCGTCTGTTTATCGAAAGGTTTAATTATATCCGAGTTACACGTGTTTTTACAACTTTTAATTCCTTCATCACGATAATGCACCATGTCATAATGCATTGGTTCTTTGTGACTTTTTTTTACCAAAAACTCAACTCGTGCCGTTCCGCAACCACTGCATTTGCCTGGTTTGGCTCCGTGCGACTTTTGGCTATTCAGTAAATTTAAAAGGCCGTTGTGGGGAAACCGTTTTGACACGATTGAGTAGATAAAAACCGAATCTAAGAAAATTTTGAAGGCTATTACCGGAAAAAGACTCTTCGGACTGTTTTGAGGATTGGAAAAAAAGCGTTGGTAAAAGTGCGTTTTATCGGACGGGAATTACTTTGAAGGGGATGAAATTGATTTGGAAATATAAATAAAGAATTCACTTTACTTTTTGATCACAGTGTTACATAATATAAGAAAATTCGTTTTTTTTTGTATAATTTTAATATACAAACTTATATCAAAATTCAAAAGAGACAAATTGATCTGTATAAAAACATGTTAGCAGAGTTTTCACGTTCAAATTTCGAGGCTGCTAACACATTTTCCATTAACAGGATAAATTCTGATAAATAGAAAATAAGTTTTAATATTACGAATCGATAATTTATATAAAGAAACATCAATTTTCATTTCGTTCGGGTTACGTGCACACAAACACACACACGTACCGGATGCTCTTTATATAAAAAGCATGTATATACTATAAACTGTATAAAAAGCAACCTGCACGATTTTCCTTTTGCATACTCTGAAGAAAATGCTCGTGTCTCGGAACAGAACAACACACAGAATGTTTCACTTGCATTAAATTTCCATCTTGTATTTTATTTTTCATCCTTTTTTTTCAGCCATCCCGAAAGCTTCTACTTAACCGGTTATATGATACAAGTGCACTTTCTAAATAATCGGATAATGCGTAATAAAAATATGACGGTAACCGAAATGCGAATGATGAAATTGATTTCAAAGAATAAATGAATAATTTACATTTTATAAAAAAATTCACCTTATTTTTTGATCAGAGTGTTATATCATATATATTCATTAAACAATTGGAGATATCTAAGTTTTGGATAAAGGAAAAAGGCTGGTTAGAAGGTTAATAACTCTTAATAAATCTACATAAATAATGATGATAAAATAAACACTGATTTTGAGAGATAAGATCTCAGAATTTGCGAATTACAGAATTACACTTTCGAAACATTTAATTACCAAAATAAGTGAGAATGTATAAAATATACGTATATAATTAATTTATAAAGATTCGATAAACGCGTTAAGCGATTGAACAACTTTGTAGCTGTTTCTATATATATATATATATATATATATATATATATATATATATATATATATATATATATATATATATATATATATATATATATATATATATATATATATTGTTCGAACGGTATTAAGGGTTCGCTTTCAAGCTAAAAGCATAAATGAAAGGATATCTAGGATACGTTTAACAGATACTTACGTGTAACAAGTGCTCGATTTTTCCGATGTTCTTCCTCTTAAGGTGTTTGTTGCGCGTTCGAAAAAAAAAATGGAATTTCTCAAAGCTAATTAACATGCAAATTAGTGTACTCTGCTGAGCTTTTGAGAGCAGTCTAGATCGTTAACTTCTTGATGAACGTGCAAAACCTCTCTATGATTTCCTTTGAAAATTGACCCGACGTATTCCTGCAAACGTCCTGTTTAATTTAATGCGAAATTTACGATGCAGATTATAAAGTTTTCACTGACGGCCGAACGTAAATAGATTTAAGCGTCGGACCATTCCGAGCGATTTGACTCTAATTAATATACGACGGTCGACATTCGTTCTCTAATACATTACAAAGTGTGTGTGTGTGTGTGTGTAATATGTTGATGCAAAGCAATATTCAGACTTGACTATATCTAAAAATATTTCATACTTGACTATCTCTAAAAAAATTTTCCATACTTGATTATCTCTAAAAATATTTCATACTTGACTATCTCTAAAAATATTCTATTTCATATATCGAATATATGAAATTGAATAAAGAAACGATTTTTATAGATTTTTTTTAAATATCTGATAAATATCTTGTGTCGTATAATGAAAATGCCGATTTTCAAAACGCATCCCCATCTCTAGATGCAAACAAGCGAGTTTATTTATATTCGTCGAACGATTCGTCTCCCTTTTCTTTCAGGATTTTTCCTCTTCTATTTCCCTTCGTCTTAGGAGTGGGGGTGGGGAGGACATTTTGTTTTCTTTTCGCATTGTTTGCCCGATGTCTATGAAAGTTCGCCTTAGGACAAAACGGAAACGGGTCAAACCCGAATGTCTATTGTTTATTCAACGAGTCGAACCAACCCTCTGTGTGTTCTTTTACACTCATCCCTATTTTAGCGCATTCGAATTTCACGTTTTCAGTGCATCGGCAACACCTGAAAATCTGCTATTTTTATCGAAATATATACGATATCTTTTATTATATAAATATTTAATTTTTTTTTATAATAATAATATAAAAAATTTCTGATCGATAAATATAATTAATGTAATATCAGATATTAAAAGTATATATTATTAAATCGTGAAATTATTATAATATAGGATATGGCGGGAACGATTTATTCGCGCAGTCCGGAAACTTTTCAGTATCCGTTTTCATTCGGCCGATAGGATTAACGTTCGAATGCATCTATTTGCAATCTACGAGTGTTTAGTCACAAATGCAACAACAAACCGTTGTATGCGAACTATTAATCTGAAAAGTGTTTCAGGATATATATATATATATATATATATATATATATATATATATATCGTTCAAATTTCGATTTGCAAAATAACATTACTCGTCGTGTTGATTGAAACACGAACGTTTCAGATTTTCATGATTACGATTGAAATAGTAAAAAAAAAACATAATAAATGAAATTGAACGTCTAAATCTAGGTCGAATGCAATAGAAAACGACGATTTATCTCCTATCAATTATTATTGTTCAACGATTCAATTTATGCACGGTTAATTGTGTTAAATTTATATAAATTATATATTTATAAAATTTTATTTAGTGTTAAAGATGCATTTTTTTTTTTTTTTTTTTAGTAATCAATAATGTCTTAAAAAACGTTCGAATATATCTAGTTTATAAAAATATTTTGAATATAATTATAGAATTTTTAGAAGATTTTGAGTAAATTAAAAATAAAGTTGAAATTATCATTTAAAACTCCAGGGCATTAGGAAGGCAGGTGATTTGTATTTTTTTTCCTAGGTTGATAGGACTGTCTATAACATTTGTCAAGCGTCTGTGTTTTTAAAACTCTCGGTTCCTTCATCATGATAATGAACCATGTGATACTGCATTGATTCTTCGCGATACTTTTGTCAAAAACTCAACCCATATCGTTCTACAACCACTGTATTCGCCTGATTTGGCTCCGTGCGATTTTTGGCTATTCAGCAAACTCAAAATGTCAACGCTGGGACGCCGTTTTGACACAATTGAAAGCCATATTTTATAAGATTAGATGGTTTAATATTGAATGACTATATTATTGAAGCGTTTACTATATATCGTTAAAAATGCTTTTAGCCGTTTCATAATTACGGTTCATTTATCCGGTTTACTTTTGTGTTAATACATTGAAACAGACCAATGTCTTATGTAACTGCGAAAGTAAACATTACGTGTTCGCGTCAAGAACGAGAGAGCCGCTCGTTTCTATTTATTGAAACAATTAAAAGTTGAACGAAACACGCAAGTTTACCAATGTAAACTTGTTACTATCATTTCGTAGTAAAACGGCCAGTATTAACCGATAGTAAACCGTCGCCACTAGTTGTGAATGTACGAAATGCAGCAACGGTAATTGTGTGGCACTTGCACAAAACGTTTCCCGGTTTCTTGTGTTTAACTAGGGTTACCGAATACCAGCGACGATACGTGAATACTAAACTAAACTCGGATAATTCGGAAAGTTTTTAAAATTCAATATTGCGACTGGTCGTCATATGTTAAGAAAAGTGATGTGAGACTTTTTAAACGGACGACGACTGTTAATTGGGAAAAAATTTTTTTTGTAGAATATTCCAAAAACGAAAATCTTCAAAAACACATTTAACTGTCTAATTATAGTATAATATTAATGAAAATATCGATTTTAAATTATTACGGAAAAATATTTGATTTATATTTGTTTATATATAAAAAATATATTTAAGATTGATCTGTTGAGATATTCGTTAGTAAAATTAAAATTTTTGGTCAAAAAGCTTACTTAAAAATATAGAATAAATTTATCCGTTGATATTTTTTCAATTCGAACTAAATCGGAAATCTAAAAAAAAAAGATATTTTGAGAGATTCTTTATGAATGCTAGAGGAAGCTATCTCTTTGAGAAGTAGAACTTTATGAACCTTTATTATTAAACTCATTATGTAGAATATATGTTATTTCTAAGAAAAAAAATTCACTCTCTCTACATTTTCAGAAAAAAATATCTAATTTGACTGGATCGTTATTTTAGAGTAAAAAAAATAAATTTAATATATATTTTTAAGACATTACATTTTCATATTAAAAAAAAATAGTACTTGTTAAAATATAATAAGATAAAGTTATTTTATATAATGTCATTAAAATAATATATATATATATATATATAATATTTATACTGCTATTTTGTGAGTATTTAT
Source organism: Leptonema lineaticorne (assembly GCA_024500535.1). Lineage (NCBI taxonomy): Eukaryota > Metazoa > Arthropoda > Insecta > Trichoptera > Hydropsychidae > Leptonema > Leptonema lineaticorne. The sequence goes on from JANIJI010000014.1 coordinate 935,752, forward strand.
TAAGTTAATAAAAATGTTAATTTAAATCATTTAAATTGTATTTCTCAATTTGATATATAAAAATTCACTTTAAATTTAGTTCGCGTTTTTCTTTCAAAATAAACGAAAAATTTCTAAATTCAAAGAACGACCTAGAATTAAAAATAAAAATGTTTTAATTAACATTCTCAGTATTATAATAACAAGTCACGATATGTTATATGGATACGTCTTTCTTAAATGCACATTTAATACATATTACAAACGAATGGTGTGCATTCGTTCATATGAATGAATACTATATCAGGGGTATTGAATTTTATACGAACGAATATAATTAATATTTTACGATAGTTATGAAAAAAAAATATTAAAATCATTATTGATATTACGATTTTCAAGATATACGGAAAAATTACTATTCGAAAGTAATTAATTATCAGCACAAATCGATTTCATCCCCTTTAAAATAATCCCCGTCCAATAAAACACACCTTTACTAACACTTTTTCCAGTCTTCGAAACATTCGGAATATTCTTTTTCCGGTATAGCCTTCAAGATCTTCTTCGATTCGGTTGTAATCTCCTTGATTGTGTGAAAATGGCATTCCCGCATTGGTCTTTCAAATTTGCCGAATAGCCAGAAGTCGCACGGAACCAAATCAGACGAATACGGTGGTTGCGAAACGATATGTGTCGAGTTTTTGGCGAAAAAGTCGCAAAGAACCAATGCAGTATGACACGGTGTATTATCGTGATGAAGGAATCAGGAGTTGTAAAAACACGTGAAAAAATAATTTACAATTTATCTGCCTTCCTAATACCAGGGAGTTTCAAATAACATTTCTTACTTTTTGATCATAAAAGTATATATATATATATATATATATATATATATATATATATATATTGATTAGGAAAATTGTATTGATTTGATATTTACGAACTGAACATTGATTATCCCTGACGCTTTTCCGAGTTTCATCTGAAAATGGTGGGAAAACGTTCTGATAAAGGGGTTGGTGGGGGGTGTCTCATTATTGCACCACCGTCAACGTTTCCTTTGCAATATTACACGAATGGAAATGTTCTGAGCGACTCCAGATCTTGAAATTGGTGCAAATGATTCATTTCTGAAATGAAAGTTTGCACAACTATATTAAATAAAATGAAAACGACTATTTTGAAATGAATGCTTTAAATGGCTTATTTGAGTGATAAAGAATAAAACGCTATGTGATATAGCGTAAAATTTAAACAATTATTTTTGCGGTTAAATCGGAAAATAGGAGCTCACGTTTTCGACACAAAACTTGTTTCTAGTCTAGTCTAGTCTAATTCTAGCATTAGATACGTATCTTATGGCGGTTGTTAGTTATCTGTGTTGTCACGTATTTAATGGTGTTGTGGGGAAAAGTCCACGAAAACCCGACAGGTTTGCGGAGTGTGCCCGTGACATCGATGTGTCGACAACCGCACGAACATGGAAAATTGCACGGGATACGTGCAAGCGCTTCTCAAACTGTTAAAATAGCGTATGTTGCGGTCGCACTGATTCTAAACGCTAAATCAAATTATATATTTTTTAAATTTAAATCTATTTTTTTGCTTATAACACTGATCAAAAAGTAAGTTCAATTTTTTTTTTATAAAATGTTAAAAAGTAAGGTGAATTTGTTTATAAAATATAAATTCTTTATTTATTCTTTCACATCAATTTCATCCCCTTTAAAGTAATCCTCGTCCGATACAACGCACTTTTGTCAACGCTTTTTTCCTGGTATAGCCTTCAACACCTTTTTCTATTCAGTTTTTATTTCCTCAATCGTGTCAAATGGCCTTTTGAGTTTACTGAATAGCCAAAACTCGCGCGGAGTTAAATCAGGCGAATAAGGTGGTTGCGAAACGATATGAGTCTAGTTTTTGGCAAAAAAAGATACGATGCATTATCATGATGAAGGAACAAAACGCTAAAAAAAAAAGAGTTGAAAAGAGTAACCTTACTTTTTTGATCACAGTATAATAAAACAGTATATAATTGTTTTAAAATTATTTGTATCTCTAAAAATATTGAGAATCACTGCACTAACAATATCGTTTATCCATTATTTATTCAATCTATTTTTTTTATTTAAAATAATTTATAATATTTTGTAAATATTATATATATATATATATATATATATATATATATATATATATATATATATATATATATATATATATATATATATATATATATAATTAAGGATTTTTTGTCTATATAATATCAATTAATTAAATTGAACGCAATCGCAATTAAAGAATGATATAAATTACATTATAATAAATAATAAATAACCGAATGCGATTCGTTCATAAATAATGCATTATGCAATAAATCAACACACAGACACACACACACACACACTCTGTGCCTCTTCTACACTTTTACATATTTCATACGATTCGAAGGGTCGAATGGGGTATATTTAATCGAAAAAAAAAATTAAATTAAAATATTATACAATTTTTATATTATATATAATATTATCATTATTTATTGTGAATTTGATTCGTGAAGACAATATAATAATAATAAAATAAATAAATAAAAATAATAATTGTACAAATGTAACCGCATCTCCTCTAGAACCGCATTCTTATGACATAATTAAATCACAGTAGTAAAATGTGAATGAGATAGGAAAAGGATTAAAATAAGAAGGCGTGTGTTAAAACGATTCCGGGTTGCATTTACAGACAAACTTGTATAGTCGGCCTCGTATAAATGTGCAGAGGCACCCCTTTTTCGGTGGTTTCTATGCGGCAACATTAGCATATTTATTAAAATAACGTTTTGATATCCCGCGGTGTATCGTAAACCGCTTTATTTACTGTACAATGCATTGTTGTTGCAACTATATATATATATATATATATATATATATATATATATATATATATATATATATATATATATATTTATATATATATATATGCACTTGAGAGTGTAAATCTAGTGATATAATAAAACCTTCGAAAACTCAATAAAATTATTTATATAGTATAAAATATAATATGTAACTTTGTATATATCATTTGAATCTGATTTTCAATGTATTTAATTGAATATATAAATATAAAATATTTTGTATATATATATATATATATATATATATATATATATATATATATATATATATATATATATATATTAAAAAAAAGTTAACACATCACTTGCGGAACCGGTTGTATCTAAGTTGATTAGTGATGCGGTATGTCGCGCTCACGTAACGAATTGTGACAGTGTGTAATTGAAAAACTTTCAGACAAAAAAAAAGCGGGGGAAAAAAAATGTTTTTATTTATTAGTTTCTGAAAAGATGTCGTTGTAAAACACGAATATTGCACTATAATAAGCAGAATGTTGATCCTCGTTTTCCTAGCTAATAATATAACGTTTTTTTTTTTATTATAAATTAAAGTTGAAAATAATGTAAAAAACGTTCTTTAAATAGAATATCTTCTCTCTTCTCGTGAATATGATTTTTTAAATATTTATTAAAAATTATTTAGCATAAGAAAAAAATATTCAAAAATATAAGTAATGAAAATTATTATATAATTTATATATATTATACATATATATGTACGAGTATACGGTCAAACCTGTTTTTGTGCGGTCTTTTTGTGTGCGTTTTTTTGTGCGGTATACGAATTACAATACGACTCATGGAATTACAACATTTTCATAAACAAACGATCATCTGATTGTGTATAGTGATTCTCGTTTCCCGCACAAGATGTGTTAAAATTGAAGCCGTTATAATAGTTCTATAGGAAATATTTTTTTTATATTTGGTAATACAACTAAAATATTTATTTAAAAATAATCTTTCTTGATTATACATTATTTATTTTTATACATACGATATTTTTTTTTATAGATTATCGCTAGAAAAAAAAACAAACACGTTGAAGATTGTTGCTTTAGTTTGAATAGTAAATAAATAAATGTATAAATAAATAAATCTCGACCCGATTCCGAGAAATATGCACCTGCCGTCCCAAGGTAATTCCCTAAGGACCTGGGCATTGTTTCTTTTTGGTTTTCGTGCTTTGAGACCATAACGATGAGACTGAGACTCCTCATCAATTTACACACACACACACCATGAGGTGACTATTTTATTTATTTTAAAAAATAAATTCATATAAATATAGTTTTTTCTAATATGATTATATATATGTAAATTAGTGTTGAATATATTAATATATATATGTATATATATATATATATATATATATATATATATATATATATATATATATATATATACTACTGTGATCAAAAAGTAAGGTGAAATTGTCATTTAAAACTCCCGGGCATTAGGAAGGCAGATAAATTGTATTTTTTTCTTAGGTTGGTAGGACTGTCTATAACATTTGCCAAGCGTCTGTTTGTCAAAAGGTTTTTATTATCTCCGAGTTACACGTGTTTTACAATTTTTGGTTCCTTCATTACAATAATGCACCATGTCATACAGCATTGGTTTTTCGTGACTTTTTTGCCAAAAAAATCGACTCTTATCTTTCCGCAACCACCGTATTCGCCTGATTTGACTCCTTGCGACTTCTGGCTATTCAGCAATCTCAAATGCGGGGACGCCGTTTTGATACGATTGAGGAGATAAAAACAGAATCGAAGAAGGTCTCGAAGGCTATACCGGAAAAAAACTGTTTCGAGGAGTGCGTTTTATCGGATGGGGATTACTTTGAAGGAGATATATTTGATTTGTAAGAAGAATAAATAAAGAAATTACAATTTCTAAACAAATTCACCTTACATTTTGATCACAGTATTATATATATATATATAAATATATATAACGACATCGTTTTAATCGTTATATTTCATTTTTATTAGACTCAATCAATTGGTCGTTGTCGTTATTGTTACGCGCGCGAAACGGACGATTTTCTTTTTTTTTTCTCTTTTTTATTCTCCACCTATATTCATGAGAATTTTCCGAGAAGTTCGCCGTCGGGGAAAATTGGAAGATTTTCCATTCTGCGCGAAAATGGCCGCGAATTAAAACGAAACGACCGCTAATCTCGACGATTACGGTTTAAATCGTAAAACTTTTTCGGCCGCCACTTTTCCTTTTGACGTTTAAATATCCTTTGACATCCTATAGTAAAATTTGAATACTTCACTCGCGTCGCGGGCAATTTGTATAATTCAGACATTTTATATAATATATATATATATATTTTTTTTACCCCGTTAAAAAAAATTCGTTGATTATCATCAATTTTTCTACGTCAAAATTTTCTTTTACAACATATATATATTTATTAACACCCTGTATATATATATATATATATATATATATATATATATATATATATATATGTTATGATTGTCGTCATGTATTGAAAAGACATTTCGGGGACAAAGTTAATTGGAAAATCTCTGTTTAAAACGGACGCATTCTTTCACAAAGGACGACACATGCACGAGCTTTTTAATCGTAGCCATTTTATAAATAACCCAAAGGGTGAAAAATGTTGGAAAAATTTCAAGACAAGGGATGCAAGTGCACAAAGTATGCTTTAATAAAAAATGATATAATATAAGAGACTTTATATTTTTCCTGTTGATAATTTACTTTACGCTAGGAATAATAATTATTATCTAATTAAATATTTTTAATTGCTTATATTTTTTTTCTTTATTCATAATAAATGTTATAAATTTCATATTATATTTTTTTTTATCAAGTAAGATAGTCAACTATACAATCTTTTTTTCTACTATTTGAAGATCTATTACAGGAATAGTCAAGCTTTTTTATAATTAGATTTATTTTTCAAAATTTGCGTGTCGCAATTCAATACGTATTAAAAAAAATATTTATCTTTACAATAACATATAAATAGTTTAAAAAACATGTTGAAATACATACAGAACGATAATATTTTTTTTAATATAATATTATCAAGAGCCACAAGTAATCTATCAAAGAGCTGTATGTGGCTTGCGTACTGCAGTTTGGCCACCCCTGGTCTATCATCTCGATATATATCCATTCTATTTATGTGTCTATTGTATAATATTACTTCTCACGATATTTTATCCAACTGATTACACCTTCTTTCTTATCTTCTCATTTCTTTTTGATGACATCACAAATTTCTCTCATAATATATAGCAGGGGTGGCCAATCGCGAAACTAATTTTGGTCAATCGCGTGAGATATAATTTGAATTAATAAATATTGTTAACAATTAATTATTCATGTTATTTTAATTTACGTACAAAAAAGTTGGCCACCCCTGATATATAGTATATTTCTGATTATTTTTTGTTTTTTGACTAGTTTCAATTTCAATTACTTATTTTATTAAATTTAAAATAATTCGCCACGTAGTTAATATACGATAAAAAAATTATTAAAACGAGGTCATGGCCTCGTATAAAACGGCGTCGTTTGTGACGTTCGGTTTTTCGAGCGTCGCTTAAAATACGCACTCTTGTCGTATTAGAACCGGAGCGTTTATATTAATACGTATGCGCGATAATGTTAACGTATAGCGGTGAAGTGGGGTTCGGTAAATGTGCACATTTACCGGCGGCGTTTTTGGCGTTTTAGAGAACGCGGCGTTTTTGTGTTTTTGACGTGAACAAAGTAAATGCGTGTAGCGTTTAATATAATATTATGTGTATGTGCAAATAAAGTAATCGGCCTCCGGCTAATGAGAGCCGAGCGAAAATATTTTTGCCCACGTCAAAAAATAGACACGGTAGAAATAATAATAATAATAATAAAATAATAATAATAAAAAGACACAGAAAATTTTCTCATTAATATTCATAAGTTGTTCTGATAAAAAATATTTTTATTTTTACTATAGAAATTAAAATATTTTCATGTGCAAAAAAAACGACAAAATAGTCAAATCGAATCTATATATAATAAAAAATTTTGTAATCGATAATTTATTTTTTATATATTAATTTTATTATAAATCTCTATACAATATTCAATTTTATTTTTTTGAGTCACATTTTTACTTTTTTGCCAAAAACTCGAGTCATATCGTTTCGCAACTACCGTATTCGCTTGATTTCGCTCCGTGCGACTTCTGGCTATTCGGCAAATTTAAAAGGCCAATGCGGAGACGCCATTTTGGCACGATTTAGAAGATAAAAATCGATTCAAAGAAGATCTTGAAGGTTATAAAAGCATTGGAAAAAGTGCATTTTATTATTTGATGAAATTGATTTGAAAGAATAAATAAACAATTTACATTTTATAAACAAATTCACCTTACTTATTGATCACAGTGTACATACAACTGATATTTTGCATTCTTTTATATTTTATTTTTTTACAGTTTATATATATATATATATATATAATATTATTTTTTGTATTCAAAAATAATGTATTTTTTTTTTAATTTTAATATAAATAAATAAAATAGAAATTATTAATTATTGCCATCGCTTTTGTCGACGTTATTGTGTTGTAGATACGTTGTAAAACGAAAACATCGGCGTACACTTTTACCATTACATTAGCGGGCGCGAGGTTTGTAACCCCTTCCCATAATGGCCGTACCCATTGCTGTTAATAGTGCCGAGAAGGGTTAATACGCCCATTATCTTAATGGCTACTTACATTACGGTTAACATGAGTTTTTCATCCGTGAATTTATCACCAGACGCCTGAAATATTAACGGGGGGGAAAAAAAAATTCTTCTTTTAACCCTTTCGCAGCCGCTTATTGCCATCGGCGCTTATCGCATATGTGACATCGTCGCCGTTGTCACGATTTCATTCGAAATATCGAAATTATAAAATTATTTCACATCTTATACAAAACCATATTGTTTTTAATTGTGAAATTGTGATATAATTTTATACGGATTCTAATTATAAAACTCGATCTACAAATATATATATATATAAGTTCAAGTCTAAATAAATAACATACATATATTTAACTCTTTACTGCATAGTATATTATATATTATTCAAAATAATTTTACATCATTAATTTATATATAGATCAAAATATATTTTTTTATATTTTCTATATGAAAAATTAATTTTAGTGTAAGAATAAAAAATACAGTATTTCTTTAAAAAAATATGTGATAAGGGATTAAATATTATTTCATTAATTTTTATTGCTGTCAATTAATTTTTTTTTATCAATTTTGTAATATATTTTTAATAGTCGAAATATGGTTAAATTTATTATTATTTTTTTTTTTACCTACATTTGGATATTCAGTTCAAATCAATATCATAGAATATTTATATTTATTATGATAATTCTTGAATATTTTCAAATGTAAACATAACGTATGACGCGTTTTAAATAATTATTACACACACACACACACATATTTTTTTTTCATTATAATTTTTATTTTGTAGAGCTTTCACGAAGCCAAATAAATGTACATTTTAGTTATAGCACGTGTTACGGTTTCCGAGCGAAGAGCTTAACTACCAACAAAACTGCTTAGCACAACTAACGTTTTAGCCCATGAATAATACATTTACTAGGTGCGTGAGCTAGAAGGTCCTGTGCCGTTTTGCCAAACTGCCTGCCACAACAGACCTCCTACATGAACGGCGACGACACCGACGATGATAATAATAATAATAATAATAGTAATAATATTAACGGTGATAATAATAATAATAATAATAATAATAATTTTAACCCTTAAATTGTGGCTTCGCTTTAAGCCGGTTATAAAATATATAGCTGACATTCACCGCGACGGCGCTTAGTACGAGATACACCTTAATCCAGCTCGATGGAACCCACGGGATCAAAAACTCAGCAAATGTCTTCTGGCACAACTTGGTCGTATATATATCGAGCTTGAATTTTCCATGTATGTGTGTATGTGTGTGTGTGTGTGTGTGTGTGTGTACAACGAAAAATAAGGTGGATGTAACTAACGTTCGTTGCTTATAAGAAGAATCATTTTGCTGAAAACTTGGTCCCTCTTGTCTTGTATTCGGTATATACAGTGTAAATGTACGTGTGCACTTTTGTTTTGGACTGTACGGTACAATATCGAAGTGGCAGCGTTGTAAATTGTCATCGGATTCAAGAAGGAAATGCTCGAAGCAAAGGTTCTCAAATATAGTTTTTTTTTCTTTCATAAAATTATTAGTATAAAAATATTTTTTTTTTCTAAAAATATCACACTTTTATATCGTATTACTTTATTATCAATAACAACAATCGTAACATTGTATTATTATATAAATTTATCAATAAATGTACCATTGTATTATTATTCGTCATATCGCAATATCAGTGGTAATTATATCGTAAAAGCGATATAATTAATTGCCACTAATTGATCAATTATTTTATAAATTTGTTAATTGATTCTTGTATTGTCATCGAGAACGAGCAATTATGTAAAATTTCAACTAAATCGGTCATCGAAAAGTGTTGAAAAAAATCGATTACAAAATTTCACCGAGGCAAACAGACAAGTGAAACTTATGTAAAAGTGTGTAAAAAATGCATTTATGTATTAATTAATGCATTATTATATCAATGACCGATTTAAAATATACTATGATAAGATTTTAAAAAAATATTTTATAAATCTATTAATTGATTATTGCATTGTCTCAAAATGCTCAAAAAATCGATTACAAAATTCCACCCAAAACAAACTGCAGACAAGTGAAACTAGTAATAATAATAAAAAATAAAATAATGATTATTTGCCGGCCGCAAGTTTGACACATATGCACTATATAAAGAGTGATAAAATTAAATTTCAACATCTCGACGATGTTCGATTCCCCTTTGTGAATGTTGGATCAAGCATTATGTGAATGTTTTGATGTACGGCCGAGAGATGTCAAACGAACCGTGATTTATGTAAATTTATCTATTCGCCGGAAATGGGAACGTTTTCGTTTAATCCGCAGACGGACCACGTTTCCGTCAAAGCCTTAATTGAAAGGCGACTAATTGACCGTGATAACACAAAGAAACGATCCGAATCGAGATTTGATTATTATATGATGTGTTCATAATATAGTTTTTGATCGTTTCATGCCAATTCAAAAGTCGAAGCAATATCTATAGTTTATATATATATTATTGTAATTTATATATACTTTAGTAATTTATATATATTTTTGCCAAAAACTCGAATAATATCGTTCCGCAACCATCGTATTCGTTCGATTGGTTCCGTGCGACTTTTGGCTATTCAGAAAACTCAAAAGGTCTATTATAGGAAAAAGACTATTCTGACTGTTTCGTGGACTGAAAAAATTATTGGCAAAAGTGCGTTTTATCGGACGAGGATTACTTTTAAAAGGATGAAATTGATTTAGAAGAATAAATAAAGAATTTATATAAAAAATTCACCTTACATTTTGATCACAGTGTTATATACATAATAGAATGTGCTGATTTTTTTATATAAATAACGAAACGGATACTCATATCAATAATTAGTACGTTTTATTTTTAAATTGTCCTTCTAGTTACTAGATTTGACAGCTGCTTAATTAGCAGCAAAGGTTGATACGTTTGTATTTACGTTGTTGTCTATGCCTCGATGAATGTTCAGAAGCCGAATCGATCTATTATATGTGTAGTATATATAATAATATCAAAGCTAATTAACTGTCATAGATTCAAAATTTGCCCAAAGGGAGTTTCTGTTGGAAATTTGAAAACATCAAAATATATATATATAAATATATATATATATATATATATATATATATATATTTAACAAACGGTCGACAAAGGGAACTGTTAATTATTTTTCGTGTTGCAGTGTGATCGTGATTATTTTCCACCGACAAATATTCCGAATAAATTGCGACAAGGGGGGAGGGGAAATGGGTGTAAACAGGGAGAGAGAGTGAGAGGGGGGGGGTGTTGTTAAATGAAATAAATTATCATTACGATTCCTAGGAACAAACACACGAATTCAATGCGAACCGGTGAAACGTAATTAAGCTTTGGGCATGATTAATGTGTGATTATCAAACATGCGCAAAAGGTTTTGCTGCATCGCGACCATAGTGATGTAGAATTTAACCCTTTCACCGCCGCGTTCAATTCGAATAATAAAAAAAAATATTTAGTTTCGTTTTTGATAATTTTTAAATCAAATTAAATCAATAGTATATACTATTTATTTTACTTCAAAATCAACTTTTTTATTTTTTCAATATACATTTCAATTTGTTATTGAAATTATTTAAATATGCATAAAAATGTCAAAAATCTATAGAGAAGAATCGATTGATTTATGTCAAAAATTTCTAGTCTTCTACAATCAGAAGAAAATTAAGTATTTAAATCCAATACTTGAAATTCAGTTCCAAAAAAATAAATTCAAAATTTAATAATATTTTTTTTCCTGCTTATTGACTATTTATAATTAGAATGAATTATAATTTAATAATTTATATCAATCAGAGAAATCATAATTAATTTATTTCATGTTGATCATTTGATTTTGACATTCAATGAGATATCAACACATTAAATTTTACTTTTCACATCATTATATCAGATCGAAAATTAATGATTTAACAAAAAAAAACGTATTAATTTTTTATAATAGATAGATTTATTATTATTGTAATTTAATAATTGTTAATCGTTTTTAATATATATTATAGACAAGGAACGGGTTCGGGCGAAACGTTCATCGTTTTTAACACGGAATAAATAATACTTGAATTTTAATAGCTAACATAAAAAAAAAACATTAGCACATGTGCTTAAAGCGTTTCCAGTAATAAGAAAAGCACGCGTGAAGTTGTGTAATGTTTGCGAAAATATTCGCCGATTATCCGATTAATTATGACTCGGGCAACGCGTTTTGCAATTGCGATACGGTTTTGTTTGATCAACGCATTATAAACACAACATCGTATTATAGCGAGTACGTGTTTCGTAATTAACGCGCGCAAAATGAATGGAATTTATTAATTTGTATTTAAAAAAAAATGCAACAATAATAATAATAATAATAGAGAATATTTTAGAGCGTTTCGCAGATTTGTGTGCACACAAGACGCGGGCGTTCGTACGCGATTTTTGCAGAAATGTATGCGATTTTCGCAGAAATGTATGCGATTATTGCAGAAATATATGCGATTTTCGTAGAAATTGCTCATATTTCCGATATTATTATTATTATCATTATTATTAATACACGTTAGGTTTGCGTGAACGAGAAAATCGCAATCCATTTCCACGCAGACACTTTCCATACGATGGATTAACTGGATTTATGGATTGCTTGATAAATGGTTCACGTCCATTGTTCTCGTTCGTCGTGTCGAATAATCTACGGCAAATGCCGCAACAAAACCTCACTAAATTACATACACACACACACACACATACATACATACATATAAACGTGTTTCATGTATGATTAATTCGAAGACAATTATTGCGACTTTTCGGATCGACACAGTATGGAATCGAAGTCCATACTTGTCTCTATGTTAATTACTCAAACATATTTCGTATCTGTCAATCGAAATTATATTTCTTTATACTGTTTATATATATTTATGTAAAAAGTATTTTTCAAATATATATATATATATGACTTATTTTACATCGCTTAAGAATTTATTTAACGTTCTATATTAGTCGGCGGTCGAATAATTTTCCGATTTTCGCGGAAAATCAGCATCACTTCTAGGCAGTCGGTGGCACGTGCGCGCTTTTCCCGAGTCCGTCGGGTATTACTTTCAGTTATAAAGCTCGTCTCCCACACCATCCCTCCCCCGCTCGGCTTTTCTTTCGGCGGCTTTTCCGAGCGCTTTCTTTATTTTTTCCTCTCAGACTTCTTTCGCCCCCCCCCCTCCCGTCACGCTCCCGTCTTCCCCGTTCCCCCGCGTCATCGACGGCTTTCCCTTTTTCCGTTTTATTCGTCGATTGTGTTGAAAATTTTTCCTTTGAGACGAGTTTTCCTTTTTCCGCACGAGCGAGACTCGGCTCTGCGGAGAACGTGCCGAACTCGCAATGTTTGCACACGAAGTAGCAAACATTGAGAATTTCACTCTTTGCACTCATTATGATGAGATACTATTTTTTTAATATATTTTTTTCAAATAAACTTTTGATATTTATGACGAATCACGTCAGAACAATTCATTTAACAAAATTATAATAAAATATATATTTTTGAATAAGTTTGTGTTATTTTTTTCAATTTCAGAGAATAGTTATCGCAATCGTTCCAATTTATAATGCTTCTTTGCTAAAGATTTTCTTTCATTTTTTTTTATCAATATATATTGCAGGTTTCGTCTGTCGACATTTTCCCCCGAAAAATCTGTTTGTTTTCGAACGAAACCTGTCCAAATTGGGAAAAGGATGAAAGGTAACATTAGACGCCCCGGTTTCTGTTTACCCGCGTCAACGCCAAACTTTTACCAACTTCGACTTTAACCAGAAAATCTAAAACGATATCTATCGGTTAACGCGAATACGAAAGACCGAAAATTTTCAATTGTTATTAAAATTATTCGCTAATAAAGCTTCGAACGTTTTGCAAAAAAAAAAAAATATATACTCACTTTTATCGAACAATTAATCATAGTGCTCTCAATAGAAGATCTAATTTTGATATAGAAAATTATTTTAAAAATACTATTATTTAAAATAAATTCGTTGAATAATGTTTTTTGTGTATGTGTATGTGTATTTGATACATAAAATTCTTCGAGCGTCCGAAGAAAAAAGTCTAAATTACTCGAGACTTCTTTTGCAGAAGAGAGAGAGTATTGATACAAAGATCCGACGGAAAACTGCCCCGAAATACGTTTTCTATGAGAAAAGTTTCAGAAAGTTTCACCGGGACCTGCTGAAATCCTCTCATCCACTCCTTTCAGAGCCATACTACACGTTCCCGCTTTTTTTTCATGCATACACATGTAATTCACGATGTATGTATTATATATTCGAGATACGACTTTCAAAACGCGTTCAGTTAGTTATTCTTATTTTTTTTTTCAATTTTTCCCCTTCGATAAATATCCATCAAATTCCAATAATATTTTTTTTCTTTTAACCCCACACCTTATATATTCTTATTTTTTATTCACTTCAGACAATAAAAGTCTTGATGTACTATTTAATAATATATATGAAAAAATATTGTCTTATAATAAAAAAAATATTAAATATAAATATTAAACATTTATAATATTTATATAAAAAGAAATGTAAATTTAAGTGAAAATAATCTATATAATTTCATGTGGAATCCGACGGACGATTTTTTAACCCCGAGTATACGTTAATCGAGGGTTGTCAACGATGAGGTTTAATGGAACGCGGTGCCACGACAATAAGGTCAAAGTTAAAGGAACGACATAATAATAACTTATCTATTGTGTCCGCGACCATTTTCAATGGCAGCAATATAAATGGTAATAAATCAATTTAATGCCGACGAGAGAACGATTCCACTACATAAGTCGCGTTTATATTTGTACACACTAAGTGCGGTGACCATGAGTTTTGTTTTTAACGGGAATGCTTAATATTAATTGAAAACAATGCATTCAAATTATTATTGGATTTATTTTGGTAAAAAAAATATTTTTTTTATTGAAATATATTAAATATATAAATTGATTTTTAAAGTTGAATATTGTATTAAAAGATATAAAAAGTAAATAATTTTATTTTATGTATATGAATTTCTTTTACTATAAAAATTTCAAGTTTACTAAATTATTTAGATCAATTATGATATATTTAAAAAAAATACTCTTTACTAGATTATTGCATAAAAAATAATAATTTTGTATTAATGATTATGAAAATGTTGTTTAATAAATATTGTAAAAAAAATAGAATGTAATATGTATTTTATATAGAAAATCGATAAAATGTATATATTAATAAAATTATAGTTTATTAGTAAAAATTACTATATATTATATAAAATAATTTAATATATTTTTTTAACATTGGTCCCAATGTTTTAACTGAAACGTATGGTCATCCTACGTTCAGCGAACTTACGTAGACTACGAAGGGGAAAATTCCGGCCACATTTTCAGTAGTTTCCACGGTATCTTCCACGGTGAGAGATGGTCATCAGGGGGTGGCGTTGGTTATGGTCGAGGGTTGTACACGAGCCTCGATGGGAAAACTCTACTTTGCTTTGCAAGTTTATTGCTTCGCTTTGAAGGAATGGGTGCTGTTTGTTCGGCACTACACACAGTTCAACCCCTTTTATTGCGGAAAAGTGAAAATGCCCCAGGACCGGCTTCGGTTATCGCGGACCATCAAACGATATACCATACAATACCACACAACTACCACCCTTCTAACATCTATCGACTGGTCAATTTTTACTAGAGGGGGGTAAAAATAGAATCGATATTACGATTATATATATTGCAGCGTTTCCCAAAGTGTGAATCGCGACCCGGCACCGGATCGCAGAAAAATTCAATGGGGTCGTGGAAAAAAATTTTACTCTAAATTTAATATTTTTAGAAATTTTTTCAAATACTGCAGGTGGCAACCTTTTACCACCGTTTTTGTTATATAATTATTTTGCAATTTTTGTGAATGAAATAAACAAACAAATAACTTGAATTTTGATTTTTCTTTAAAAAAAAATTGTAAACAAATGTTTTTTAAATAGGGTAGTTCGTAAAAAAAATAAATCTCGTACCGGGCCGTTGTCAAAAAAAATTGGGAACCACTGCTATATTGTGTTTATTTCAAATTTTTAAGTATATATGGATGAAATAAAAAAATATCAAATTTAGAATACAAAAAAAAAATAAAATAAAATAGTAACATTCTGTTTTATTTATATAAAGTAAGAAGGATAAAATTATATTTAGGATAAATATGAGAATCGAATATTTTAGCTTTATAATTTGTTAACAATGATTTAGTGAATATTATTTCTTCCACTAAAACTTCTGGAGTATGTTAAATTAATATTCTAAATAATATAAATTTATTAGAAAACTTCCTTTAGTACTTATCTAATATTGAATTTATATTTAAATATTTTTAAATAGCAATAATCTATTAGAATTAATCACTGAACTGTTTCAAGTTAATTTTTTTTCATAATCAAATATATATGTATTGTCATATTGAATATATAAACGATTTTCAAAAATTTAATATAAAAATTTTGTATTGGAATACAGTTTTTTTAATATGATTATATTATATAAATTTTTTTTTATATGTAAATATAACAATTTTTAAATTTTTTTATAGCGTTGCATATTTTAACAATCTTTTTTTTATATATACCATATATTATATATATATAATGAGTGCCATGTTCGGCACAATGAGATAATATATATATATATATATAATGAAAGAAAAAATTTTCACATCTTTCAGAAATCGCTGAAAATATTCGATTTTTCCGCGTCTTATGTAAATAAGTGAAAATTTAATTTTCTATCGAAAATAACTTTCGGCCGCGTGTGCAAATTGGTCGGTACACAAAAAAAAGTCACTAGGAAAAAAATCTTTACACAAAAGCGAAAAGATATATATATATATATATATATATATATATAAATTTATATATAAAAATAGCTTAGAACGAGCAAAATGAAAAAAAAATAAGGGTGGGTTATTAGCAAATTCTGGAACTTCGGCACTCAGACAATTCTCGTTTCTCGTAATTTGATGATACAGTTCCAATCGAATGAACATAAATAATGGCTCTCTGCCACCCAATCCATTTTCTGTGCACTGTATATTCGTTAATAAAGGGAGAACGACGAAAAAATTAAGGGATGAGTCGCAACGAGATGATTTATTCTGATTGCTGAAAGGGACGCTCGAAAGTACGGAAACGAAAAACTTGTAAATAAACGAGTAAACGCTACCGCTATTTGCACAAAAACGCGATGAGGGTGAATAAATATTGATTTTAAAGTCTTCTTTCGATGATGCACCCACCCGCCACCCCCGTATTATTCGGCTTTTTAAGAAAATTCAAATCTCCATTATGTATATTGTACGTGAGCTGAAATTTTTCGATTCGCTGAAAGATTGCGCGTTTCGAAATGATCGCGGATGCATTTTGTATGCATGAAAAAAATGTAAATAGGACGTTTGTCTATTTCTATCGGATGTGACGATAGGAAAATGCGAACGACCCTACACCGGAAGCGACGATAAGAAGGAAGAAGATTTAAAAAAAATATATCTTTTTTAATATTCTCCGAATACACTGTAGTTATTTTAGAAAAGCTACGTGTTTGTGATAATTTTGTTGTTGAGCCTTAAATACGGAATGAATTATTTTTGCGATAAAAAGACCATCAGAAAATTAATTTAATCGATTCATTTTCGTTAAATACGATATTAAAAGAAAATTTACAGCGAATTCAACATACTACTGTGATCAAAAAGTAAGATGAAATTGTAATTTAAAACTGGCATTAGAAAGTCAGATAAATTGTATTTTTTTCTAGGTTGGTAGAAATGTCTATAAAATTTGCAAGGAGTCTATTTGACTACACTGCATTGGTTCTTGGCGACATTTTTGTCTAAAACTCGACTGATATCGTTTTGCAACCACCGTATTCACCTGATTTGGTTCCCCGCGACTTATGGCTATTCATCAAACTCAAAAGGCCAATGCGGGGACACCGTTTTGACACGATTGAGGAGATAAAAATCGATACGAAAAAGATCTTGAAGGCTATACCGGAAGAAGACTATTCTGACTCTTTCGAGAACTGGAAAAAGCGTTGTCAAAAGTGCTTTGTATTGGACGGGGATTACTTTGAATGGGATGAAATTGATTTGGAAGAATAAATAAAAAAAAAATATTTTATAAACATATTCACCTTACTTTTTGATCACAGTGTTATATAGAGCAATTGCATAATGGAATTTAAATATATTTTTTATTTTAATTTTTGTATTAATTATTATCAAATTAATTTAATCAATCATGTATGAATTTTTATTGATACATGGCTTTTATTTTAATCATGATATATATATACTTTTATAGCGATTTCATTCAATTTTTCATTTATATACGAGTAAATGTTCATACATAAAATGTATATAATGTTCTGTACAATCGTCAAAGTTGAAGTCATAAAGTAACGAGGGTTATCCTCGGCACTTCTTCATCCTGAGGATATTTTCAGGATATTAAGCAGCTAGAGCAAATACAAAGTGGCGACTCGTTCATTTCCTGAAGGTTTTCCCCTCTTGCCTCGAAAACCACTCGCAAAACTATAAACGCTACATAGCGGCAACGAACGGAATAAAAAGAAATTCTATCGCCGTATATATGATATAATATATAATATTTTATTCCAAAAAAAAGTGGATCGATGTCCGAATTCGTCCGGTATTTTATTACATATATATATATATATATATATATATATATATATATATATATAATGAATTGTTGAACGAAATTTCAATGATTAAATTCATTTACCTTCATCGAATTGTTTTGGTTACGTGCATTCGATTTCATATATTTTATTTCAATTAATATTTTAATTATAAAATAATATTAATTTAATTCACAAATTTAAGTTTAAATAGAAATATATATATCTATATATATATATATATATATATATATATATATATATATATATATATATATATATATATATATATATATATATATATATATATATTTGAAGATGGAACATAAATCTAATGATGGTATATAAAATTAATTATATAAAAATATTTTTTTTCTAAAATAATATAATTTCATATCTTATTACTGTATTATAAATAATAAGAATCGCACCATTGTATTATTATGTAAATTTATCGATAAATTTACTGTTGTATTATTATTCGTCATATCGCATTATCAGTGGTAATTATATCATAAAATCTATATGATTAATTTCTATTAATTAGTTAATTATATTATAAATCTGTCAATTTATTCTTGTATTGTCATCGAGAGTGAGCAGATATGCAAAATTTCAGCCAAATCGAACGTCGAAAAGTGCTATAAAAATCGATTACAATATTCCACGCGGATAAACAAAAAAGTGAAACAATTTATCGATTTTTTTGCAACCATTCAATTTACCGCGTTCTTCGTATACACATATATTATATTTTAAATTTATTTCATATTTCGTATTGTCCGTGTTTGTATATATTTATATTGTTCGTGTTTGTTTCGAATTTGGTCAATGTAATTCGGCATTCGGATAACATTGAACGGGCACAGATCATTAAGCAGACAGACATCTTGGACGTAGGCTCGGTGGTATAATGCCATCCCTTTCTGTTCAATTTTCCGATGAAGCCTCAGTTTTCTAAGGCGAACACATAACACGGGTCACGGTGTATCATTAATCTTGTTTTGGCACCAGACGAATATTAGACGTCGAGCGGGTTTGCCCTTTAAGCGGGTTTCGCTTTTCTCTTTTCCGTTTTCAACCATCGCCCGGGCGTTTTCCATCTTTTCCGCAAATATTATTATTCGACAATGCGAACGCCGACATGAAAACGACGAAGGCTATAAAGTAAAAAAAAAAACAACAACATTATTAACGTTTCAGATTGGACACGTAACGTTTATACACTTATAGAATTATTTATTCATGTTCATAAATACGATTTGATGTTTTACAACACTGTGATCAAAAAGTAAGTTGAATTTATTTATAAAATCGAAATTCTTTATATATTCTTCAAAATCAATTTCATCCCCTTCAAAATAATCCTTGTCCTTTTTTCAGTTTTTATCTTCTTAGTCGTATCAAAACGCATTGGACTTTTAAGTTTGCTGAATAGCCAGAAGTCGCACGGAGCCAAATCAAGCGAATACGGTGGTTGCGTAACAATACGAGTCGAGTTTTTGCCAAAAAAATCGCGAAGAATCAATGCAATACGACATTGCTTGAAACAGACGCTTGGCAAATGTTATAGACAGTCCTACCAACCTAGGAAAAAAATTACAAATTATCCGCCTTCCTAATGTCCGGTAGTTTTAAATGACAATTTCACCTTAATTTTTGATCACAGTAGTATATATAAAATTATTATAATGATTTTGGCCTTAAACTATATAGAAATCAAGTATTCTATGTAGAAATATATAAAAAAATATATCCAAAAAAACGCTATTTTTTTACCTAATCTAAACATTTCTATTAATCATCATATTATTATATTAATAAAAAAAATATTTTAATATCATAATTAATATTATTGTATTTTTATAAAGAATTCTCATTTTCTATAATAATACCAATCATCAAAAATTATATTGTTTATTTTGAGAATCGCTGATTTGTATATATTATAATAATAAAGACTGAAGATGTTCGCAAAGGGCTGCTTGCGAATTATTATTATTTTTTTTTTATATTTTTACATGAGAATTTGAAAATTTATTTTATTAATAATTAAATTAAATTATTAATAATAACGACTCGTATGAATTAGTTATTATATGTGCGAATCGTTAGTGAAATTTATGCAAAAAATTCATAATTAATTCTATTCAATTAAATGCGTGACGGCGAAGTGACTCGAATAAACAAAACAATTACGAAAACCGAGAGACCTTAAAAAAAAAAGTGGACGAGAACACGAAAAGGACAAAAGTGTACTGTTTACAATAAAAAGAAAAGTCCCCATAGTCATTACGGTCTCTGATTAAAGACAAAGGCGTTTTTGCGAAAAATATAAAGTTGGACTTGAACGTCCGTTTAAAAAAATGATAAAAACCGACAAAATTATGCAAATCAGGCAATTTAATTAATAAAGTCGACCGTTGAATGTGTATATTATTATTTTTTTTTTTTTTTTTGGCTGAATGGCTTATTCGGATGTTCGAAGCTCGATATTTTGTTTGGCGTTGCTTATCGGACGCTCTTTACTTCCATTTGTTGTTATATGAAAAGATTTTCTTTTTTGTGATATTTTTAATTAATTATATTTATAACAAGATATAACACTGTGATCAAAAAGTAAGGTGAATTTGTTTATATATAAAAAAAAGTAAATTCTTTATTTATTCTTCCAAATCAATTTCATCCTATTCAATAGCCAGAAGTCGCACGGAGCCAAATCGGGCGAAAACGGTGGTTGCAGAATTGTGAATACGGTGCTTGAAAATGGGTAAATGTTTGTTAAACACGACGCGAAAAAATTAATGTAAAAAATCTTTAAAACCAGTGACGTTATTAGAGGAAGAAAATAGATTATAATTAATTTATTATATAATTTGTTTTCCATTACTTTTACATAATAAAAAATATTTTAATTGTATAAAATGTAATATTATAACATATATATATTTTTACACTGTTTAACATGAAATAAAAACACTAAAAATTTTAATTACACTAAAAGGTTTAATTGTAAATAAAAATTTGTATTATACATATATACATATATATATATATATATATATATATATATATATATATATATATATATATATATATATATATATATATTACGGTGTTAAAAATTACATTTATCCAAAGTCACGGCGTTTTCTCGTTTCGAATGACCGCCGAACAAGTTTTTTTAATCAACTCAAACTACACAACTGTCCATAGTTTAGTTATTTGTACGGTGGCAGATAACGAATGTGCTGAAAAATTCGCGTTGTAAAACGAGGTTTTCATCTTTAAAATTTTCGCGGTTTTATACGACGACGAAGCTTTGAAAGGGCGAAAAATAGGGGAGAGAGTTGTAAAAACGTTAATCTTTTCTCTAGACGTCTGACTGTACCATATCTCATATCGTTTTTTATTTGTTTTTTTTCTCTCTCTCTCTCTCTCTCTTGTTGTTGTTGTCGTTGTATTTAAGGTCTTTGTGCTTTAAATGTGTGTACACGGTTGGCTCGAGTCAGACGTTAAACATTTTGATAAAAACTTTAAGATTAATTAGAATAAATGTCGCACTATACCCACGGTCCAAATGAAACGTCAAGGCGTATCTGTTATTACAGTAGCGCTCAACTTTTTTTGTTTTGCGGTCCGCACGCTCGTCGTTCGTTACACAATGTTTACTTTAAAAATAAAAGTAACGTTATTTTACAGCTCCTAAATAATAGTATGGACACTTTTGAACGTGTTCAATGATTATTTTTAATTATATTATTGTTTTTGAAACGCAAAAAACGACTTATATTAGATGTCAAATGTGAATGTCTCTGGTTTATTATTTTTATCCATATAAAAGAGTGTCAACCGGTTGAAAACCTCAGGTATAATCGAATATTCACAGTACTCGGGATCATAAAAAAAATATACTATATATATATATATATATATATATATATATATATATATATAGTCGGTGCAAGTCGCAAAGTTGTTCCGCTGGTTCGGCGAACTCGCAGCACCGCAGATAATGGATATAAACTTTTAAACGGAATAAAACCAGCGCCTCGCACGTTGACAATTAATAATAAATTACTGGAATTCGTGGCGCTGGCGCCGAACAATGGGGTCGACCAGTGTGACCATGACTTATGGCCGGAACGCGACACCGTGCTCACTTCACACTACTGCACCCTACATATTATGCAGCGGGGTGTGTCCTGCACGTATACTATATGAGGTGTAATAAAAAAATAACGACAACCTACATATATATATATATATATATATATATATATATATATATTCCAATTTTTCTGCCGAAAATCTATGGACAGTAATAGTAAAATAAACAACTCAATTGATAATGAATTTGATGGGAAAAATTTTAAATCTTCCGATACTTTTTGATCGCACCCAGTACAAGAGCTTATCCATCCAGAAAGGAGTTGGGGTGCAGCGATGTTCGAATATTCCAAGAATCCGTTGAAAAAAAAACACAACTGTTAAAATCCAAAGCAGACAACGGCTTGTGTGCGGTCTACGGACAACGTCCGCCATTTTGAAACGTGCAATAGACGGAATACGAATTTAAAACAAAATGGCCGTAAAAATTCAATTTTTTTTTAATACGAATTAAAAAAAATATTCTATATATATATATATATATATATATATATATATATATATATATTAAAAATATTCTGAATGTCTAGAAGTTTAAGAGCGGAGCTGATAAAACTATATCTCAAAAAATAAATTAATGTTATTAAATTGTATATTGATTGTAAAAGATAAATTATAAATATCATATATATTATATATAAGATCGTGTAAAAAAAATAAAAAAAAATTTGCATTATTTCGACAGCCCTGATCTCATAGAACAGGACCGGGGGGCAATCTTGTACAATTAGGCTCGCGAGGAAAAAAACTTCATCGCATTATTATCGCACATTATTTCCCACAGGAGAAACCGGAAGTCGTCGCTGTCGTCCGGAAATCGCCCGAGGGCCACTTCCGTGAACAAAAACAAAACAACGCACGCCACCTAATCGGGTTAAACGTCGACGCTACGAGTTTCTGCTATTTTTGTGTATTGCGCCATATTATGTTCGGGCATTTTCTTATTTGCTTCGACCCGCTAATTAGTACCTCACGTAAAATTTTCCCGTAAAACTTATTTTAGTACGCACGACGTTAAACAGGGATGCGTCAAAATTTTTATAACGTTTTTTTTAATATATATATATATATATATATATATATATATATATATATCAAAATATTACTAAGTCTGATTTAAATAATATTTTTATTAATAACGAATATGATTTTCTGATTCATTTTTAATGAATGTTTTAATAAATTATAGAAATTTAACAATAAGAGATAATTAGTATAAAAAATATTATTCATAATTTCCTAATAAATCTTCAGCATATCAGCTTAGATAAGTTTGGGAAATATTTTTAAAAATATTTTAGTAATGATCTAATTTAAAATATAAATGTTAAAATAATTAACTTTATAGTTGAACATGGTTATATATATATATATATATATATATATATATATATATATATATATATATATATATATATATAAATATATATATATATATAAATATATATATATATATATATATATAAATATATATATATATATATATATATATATATATAAATATATATATATATATATATATAGTAAATAAATTGATGTCGCTAGTTTTTTTATAAATTAAAAAAAATCAATATAATTTATATTTATGGAATATATTCGTATTTTTATGCGAAAAACGAAATTTTGGACTATAAAAGAATATTAACACACGAATAATGACCGTTTTAAACGGACAGTGAGAGGGGGGAAGGGCTAAAATG